>RCHF01001563.1:0-46610 GCA_003987895.1 Neonothopanus nambi | reverse complement strand
AGAGGAGGGGGCAAGAGAATTGAATAGGTTCAAAAAATGAGTGATGAGATCATCATATGATCAAAAATAGCCTGACCTCCAGGGTTTCCTACAAAACCTGCAATACCTCCAGCTATAAGCGAGAAAACGAGGCAGTCAGCCACCGAAAGCACTGAGAACACAGGAACAAAGTGAGTGTACGTACCCATACTCCCTGCCAAACCAAGCTTCCAGGCGGGTGTGTCTTTACTCGTTGCATCCAAAATCTTCTTGCTCTCCTCGTACGCCCAGAATCGGCACATGGAGTAAGACATCTGACGCATCCAAGTTCCGCTTATTCCATCAAAAAGACCGCGGACACCTGCAATGATGATGACGTTGAGTTGTGGAGATTACAGTGGTCGGCAGTGGACAGAGTGCGCACCGGCAGTCCTTACGGTCTTCTTCAGACTTTCTATCATACGTTTATCCCCCGACGCCTGAAGTCGAACCTTGGTGAGATCTAGAGGGCTGGATGATTGATATCATAGTGAGAGATGTGAAGAGGTGAAAATGATTGATGAAGGTGACGCACTGAGTGATAGAGGCAGCAATAGTCGCAGCAAGACCTGCATAGAGGGACTTTGAAACAGATCAATCACCCAGTGACACACCACGTACCTCCCAGCCAAAACGGATAGGGCTGCTTCTTCAATGGCGGTGGTGGTGTAGCAATCATCGAAGGAGGGACTTGAGGTGTGTCGGGCTTCGATATTGTGGATGCCATTGTGATCTATGAGGAAGCTGGCGAGGAGAGTGTCAAGACAGAAAGAAGTCGTCGTCACGACAAAAGTGAAACCTGCTTATGTATATTTGATGGAATATGGTTTGAATGTATTAGAATTCGCGTGCCAAAGAAGCAGAGCGCAGGCCCGTGAGTGCGCCACTAATCTGTCCTGAGAAACTGCTGTTCGCCGGGAAGGAGAAAAAAACAAGAATGAATGAATATTTGTGCTTTATCTTTATAATGAATACGAGACAAATTACCCTGAATAAAGTAATTCAATGGAAGGAACAAGAAAATCTGGCAGTGACATGGTCGATACAAGAAGGCAGATGATGAACTCATGTGACTCTGAGAGCAGAGGACTAAAAAGCTGGTGACTCGGTTACCCCGAATAGCACCCCCTTACCCCGCATTTCCCCACATTGCTGACCTGAAAATCATCGCAAGAAACGCTGCAGAGCCGAGATATACTCTGAATTTAGCTCACACCTCAGAGACATAGCTTGGACGAAAAACCGGCTCATTAATTCTTCCCAGATTTATTTCTCAAGGCTCTGAAAAGCGGAACGGTGTATGTCGAATTCCCACCAAATGCCTCCGCGTCTACCCGAAGCGACCCCATGTACCATTAGAATTAGGAATGTTTTAGGCTGTATACGGACCCAAGGAGGACCGAGATCTGTGTAGTACAGGGTTCTCATTGGAGTTCGGACGAAATCGCGAAGAAAACCGCCTTCACATGTGCATGTCTCAGCAGGTCTCAGCCAACGCGGGAGAGCGACGTCGGACGGTTATCGTTCTTCATTGGGAATGGTATGAGCCTGCCCAGAACGTTCGAGTTCGTGGGCGCAGTCGAGAACCATAATACGTGACCCGGAGCGCTAACAGAATTTGAAGGCTGAACAGTGAGACCAGGGAGGACCTGAGCAAGGACTGGACCTGTGCAACGGCTGAGGTCAGCGGGCACATGGCGTAGGGATTATCGCGTTCGCTTTGCATTTGAATGTTCCGAACTCAGGTTTTGCGAAAGGTCTCCGGTTCAAATCCGGACGTATCCATAAGTGGGAATTCTTTTTGTTAGTTTACTTTACTTCAACTGTACTGCGGCACCCAGCAAGTCTGTTTATTGAGAATTTGGGCGATTTACTGAAGGTAGGATGCGCTGTGCACAATTTTAAGACTATCAAAGAAGTATCGACGTGTTTTGTATGGGGCACATAGCGTAGGGGTTATCGCGTTCGCTTTGCATTTGCATGACATATTTCGCGTCCATCTTGCACCTGATCTGCGAAAGGTCTCCGGTTCAAATCCGGATGTGTCTATCATTGACCAATACTGAGTCTTTTTTTGAACTCGATGCCAAATAATACTGATTACTCTTGTAAGTACTATAAGAACCTGTCTTGTGCCGGTTCATTCCATAACGGAGAAGGGAGGAGGATTCGAGCGCATCTTGTAGCCGCCCTGCTGAGGCCTATCAGATCCTGGGCCATTCGAAACATCAATATTGTGAATAATTGCCTGGCTTAAATTACCACTCTACACCGAAACCTGACCGAGCAACTCAAATACCCCTAGTCACTACGTATAAACAAAGGAACAATCCCAATCTCAATCTTCAAACAGACAAACCCACGACAAAAAAGAGAAGAACAAAACGAATAAAGATAAACCCCAAACGACCCTAGAACTCACGAGCTCCTCCCAACACTTTTGCTCCACCCCCTCCTATTCTTACACATACACATCGATTCCGGCCCCGTTTGCACCTTCGCCTACCCCCGTCACCATCCCTGGCAACACACTCGACAAACCTCCGCCTCCGCCTACAGCTACTTCCGTCCCCGTCCCTGGTGTCAGGGGCACAGTCGATAGAAACCCCACACGAGCCGGATCTCTCGAAGGATGTGTGAAATTTCCAAAATAAAAAGTCGTTTGAACGCTTCAAGGAGGTATCCATTAGAAAAGGGAAGTTTAATGTGGGGAAAGGAAACCGCTAACCTTTTCAAAAAAGGAACTCCTAAACACCAACTATACAAATACCCTCCTTCTACTCCCTCCCCTTCCCCTTCCTTTCCTTCTCCCCGTCCCCGCCCCGTCTTCCCTCCGGCACTCCCGGCCTCAGGAACATCCGTCTCAGCTAACTTAACTGCACACCAATTTTCCTGCTTCCCGTTACCGTCTCCGCTCTCACCCTGGTCCTCGGCTCCACCTTCGTAAACCCTCTCGACCAGATCCCTCCAATCAACAGGAAACATTTTACCTCCTATTTGAAAGGCGAGGGTGTGTGGGGTGGTACATGGGATGTATGAGGGGGAGGGAGGGGAAGGGGAGGGGGAAGGAAAGGAAGGAGAGGGAGAGGAGGGAGAAGGGGAGGAGGTAGATGAGATCCGGAGAATAGAATTAATAAGTCTAATCGTATCCCCCGGACCGCGAATTAGCGAACTTCCCTGTGTAGATGGACAAAACACCACATAAGCATGCGCAAAACGAAATCAACAAGAACTAACCGTATCAACTAAAGCCGTAACACCAATCCCCTCTTCAACCAGCTCCGACATTGGAAGTTTCATCCCATCAATAAATATACCTTCGAGAGGTACTTCCCAAACCAGCGGGTAACCTTCTTTTTCGTCCTCGTCCTCGTCCTCTCCCGATGGACTAGCGATCCCACCTCCCTCAACACCATACCTCCTAATTCTAACCCAAGTCAACTTATCCTCGTCCACATTCTCAGGTAATGCACCAATAGTGAGCATACCCTCGTTTCCTTCTCTCCTGCTAATCCCGTTCTTCCCGCTGTCATCGCTCTGGTTGGTCTCGCGCTGAAGTGTGACGGTAAACATAGGCAGGAGATTATGCGTCGTTATTAAACGCGTGAGGAGTGGTCCTGAGGTTTGGAATGAGGACAGGATCAGTTGAGTCCATGGAGAGGGGGAGGGAGTACGTGGGATGGGTTGACTCGGAGAGCCTTGAAGGGAAGGATGTAGTTGAGCTAGTTGATAAAGAGGAGGAAAGTCTGCACGTCGGAGATATCGATCCGCTACCACGCTCACACCCGGATTTCGAAGTCGTGTACCTCGTTTCGATAAGGTCATTGAAGAATCCAACGTGGGATAGTCGTTCCGGAATACTTGAAACCACACCGCACTACAACATTCATTCGTCATTCGTCGTCGTTCGTCACATATAATCATAATCACGCTACATACCTATTCAAAGGAAATCCCAAGCCCAAAATCCCCACCGCACCAACCTCAATCACACTTGTATTCGTATCGTTAACAGCAGCGAAATATTGCCCATCAATGCCGAAGCCCGCAAGGTCTACTTTGTCTATACCAATTGATCCGAAAGCGTGTGTACCAGTCCGTGAGTCGCCGTAGAAAAGATGGGCGTTTAAACCTGTGGATCGAAAGGATTGCTGGGGATAGAGAGCGGAGGTCTGGGTGTTGGTACAGGAAGGAGAAGTACAGGTTGTTGAGATTATCCAGAGGTCTGAGGAGCCTGTGTCTGTTGGGGAAGGAAGAATTAGATGGATAAAGTAAAAAAGGTTTGTGGCGTACCAAGTATTAGAGGTAAAGTACTTCCGCCAACAGTGATCATAACCGTATATGTTCTACAGAAACTCATCAGCTCAATATCTTCAGCTTTCACTCTTACTCACTCACATGTCAAGAAAATCACCCAACTCAACCTCTCCAACCTTTCTCCGAGTCCGAGTTCGAGTACGCGATCGAGTGGCACTCGTCTTGTATATAGGAAAAGACAAGGACTTCTCCTTTGCGAGTCCTTGGAGAACATAACTCGAAAGAAGGACCAGGAAGACGAGCGAGACCAGCATCGCTGTCAAAAGGTGAAAGACGAAAATTCAACGCGGCTGCGTTCATAGCATCACGTGACCACATTTGACAAAACTCGCTTTGACCTTTCCAAGACCTTTCTTCCGACTACAACGACCACTAAGAAGCAATACTATTACAAGCCTACAGATATACATATTTGTGTAAGAGTTAATATCCTGCATAGAGATGGAAGCTGTCTTAGCCTGCTTACTAGCAGCGGAGACATGAATAACACACCGTCATGTACGTTCTCAATCTACTTTCTTACTATAATCAGGAAACTCATCGTACCCATACAGCCTTCCCCCGTTATCCTTAATCATCTTCCCCGGGTTATCACCATGAGGCCAATTATCTACGCCAGGAAGGCTGCCCCCATTGTCTTTTACCATCTTCCCCAGATTATCACCATGGGGCCAATTATCCACCCCAGGCAAGTGTCCATCGTTCTCCTTAATCATCCTCCCCGGATTATCACCGTGAGGCCAGTTRTCTACCCCCGGAAGACTCCCGTCGTTTTCTTTTACCATCTTCCCCGGATTATCACCATGGGGCCAATTATCCACCCCAGGTAAGTGTCCATCGTTCTCCTTAATCATCTTCCCTGGATTATCACCGTGAGGCCAGTTGTCTACCCCAGGAAGACTCCCGTCGTTTTCTTTTATCATTTTCCCGGGATTATCACCGTAAGGCCAGTTATCGACACCCGGGAGTCCGCTAGAGTTAGGCGTGCTAGAGCTACCATCGCGGTCGCGAGCTTGGGAATTGATATGTTTATGGCCCTGGTGAGTCGGAGGCATGAGTGTTTAGGATTTGCGAGATAGCGCGTATTGGGAGTTGGAGGACAGTTTTGCACTTATAACGGAGGGGTAACTCCACAGTTACGCAGCGTATGCGTTCATAGATTCAATTCGTGAGGAATTCACTGAGCACTCATGTAATAGCATTGTGGGCACGGACCTAATCCTCGTATATCAAAGCATGATGTAACTCACCACCTCCACACCGCATGTGAAAGTTTTCGGAGCGCTTGTCTGTGACGTTCTTTAGCGCCCCTCAAAATTGTTCGGAATCTTGATAGGAAACAAGGTCGGAGGTAAAGAGGAAGAAGTTCAAAATCTAACCTAAAAATTACTCAGGTACAAACCCTTCAATTCACATTATAGCGCCGCCTGCTCTTTCCTCTAATCTTCTTCCCATACTTCCAGAACAAGACCGGTCTACAAACAGAATCACATCTCTATATCAGTACAGCGCAAGGTAGATAAAAGAGAAAGCACTTACGCAGGCCACCCTATTACAACACTGATCAAAGCAAGTACCGTATTACCTTTTCCAAAACCTAGAGTGTTGTACATCGCAGGAGCGAATAGTGGGAAGCTAAATGCCGAGATGCATCCAGCGAACATAACGAATGCCATAGCTAATCGGTTACAACCAAAAAATGATAGAAATCTGATCAATGAACGGAAGCCGCGCGCGCATAGGCACGCATCCGAAAGCCGAAAGCCAGCGCTGGAAGAACGTACCAGAAGCAGCGTGGAGTGTAAAGCAATCAACGATGTAAGATTGCATTGATTGATAATTCAAGACGAGAGCTATCCCGATGAATACTAGGCCCTACGATTTTAATATATGCTTGAGAAGGTGTGGATAAGGTTTTGAAAGTTCGCTTACTATGTCAGTGATAATCCAATGTACGCCTCTCTCAACACCCCATCCAGTGATCAGTAGACCAATAGGAAGTGCTACGGACCCGACAAACATCGGCACTATATAAAAAGCAAAAGCAATACACCAGCGCTTAGCATTCATTTAGCAAGGGAAAAACCAGAAAACTCACATATCCGGAATTCCGCCTCTCCGACCCCTCCATTCTTTTCCTTAAGCCTCAAATATAACCTCCTCATCACCTTTGCTCCAGCTTGTGTAGCAAGTGTATTCCCAAGTCCCATGGCGAGATAATGTAACCCTGAGATCCCAACTGACTGGGAATAGATCCGGGTGAAGATTGTTGGGATCATTGTCAGGAACACTAGAGAGAGAGATTGGGAAAGACATTGGGAAAATGGTGGGGAAGATCAGAGAGCATTGAGCATTGCGCATGGATGAACTAGGAAAGGTGTATACGTACGATATAAAATACCATAAGTGAATGCCATGTATAGACTAGTTACTTGGATTATGGGTTCATGTAGGAACAAGATGAATGGGCGGATCAGGGACCACACTAGGAGGTGTGATAGCCTATCATATCAGAGATACGCCATGCCATGGACACGTTGAGCAAAACACTCGTATTCCGAAGATGATGAATTCGAGGGCTTACCTTCTATCATCGTCATCATATACCGAACGTATCTGTACCACCTCAGCGAGTTCCTCAATATCATGACTTGGAACATGAGACTCTCGTAGTCGTTGAGCTTTACGTTCAAGAAGCACCGGCGCATAGGCTTCAGAAGGGAATTAGATTTCTGTATCCCACATCAAGAGCATAGAATGTACGAGTGACTCACATTCTGGTAGGTAGAGTAAACCTGCAAGTTGTATACCTACGTCCACAATCGATGTCGACCAAAACTATTATGATAGCCAGAAAGGAGTCATGGTCAGAAATAACAAAATACACATCATACGACACAACGCACCACCCATCTCCAAGTGGTTCCCTCCGTAATCCTTCAATGGCATTGACATTAGAATCATACTGACAGCACTGAGTGTACATAGGTAAAAGCGTACCATGCGCCTGCAATCGGACCGACTACAGGTGCTATCATTGGAGCGAAGGAGTATACACCAAGCGCTGTTGCTCGATCCTCTTCAGCCCATATGTCGCCAATGATACCACTACCAATCTAACAAGAAATCATAAACTCAGTGCTCAGCAAAAACGTCACCGTAAAAGCTTGCTTACGGCTTGTTGAGCACTTCCTCCCAGTCCAGCAAAGAATCGAAAGACGATGATTTGGGATTTGCTATTGGCGAAACCACAGCAGAGGTTCCAAACTATGTGGGCGGTTCGATCAGCTGCTTAATAAGTCACAGACGAACAGGCTATGACCTTACCAAAGAAAAACAGGTTTGTGAGTTGTAACACTCGGGCTCGACCATAGATCTCGCTCAGCGGACCAAAGAGCTGATGAAAAACGAAATGTTAAGATCTACGCCTAAGGTTTAAGGATAGACACTACTCACCAAAGGGCCGACAGCTAGCTCGGAGCAATTCGTCAGTCATACCTCAATCCATGTAGCATAAGACTGACTTACCGTAGGCAAGAACAAAGACGGAAGTAACCATGGCGGTAAGCACCGAACTTGTAATACCAAATTGTTTTGCGACACTCTGTGATGCAGGAGCTACGATTGACGATGCTACAGGGCTGATAAATGTGAACGCGGATAACGTCAACGTTGCTGCCCATTTCTTGCTTCTCGCCCAGCTGGAGAGGGTTTCAGACAAGGCGTTGGAGGTCTATGAGTGAACTTACTTTCTAGGGTTCGCTGGATCATCTGGACCATCCCAGTCGACGAGGAAAGCCTTTGGAGTATTTTGAGAGGAATTCTTTTTGTCTGGGACATCACTGGAGTCGCCTTTATGCTCTGGCGTATCCATTTGCTGTAGAGCCATTACAGTGAGTGTAGGATTGGGGAGGAGGGGGAAAGGGGGGACGAAATGACTGAGAAACTCATCTAGTCGTATTTCTCAGGCCATAACCCCTCACTAAACCTGGTGTGCACTCTTACTACGGTAAGTAAAATGAAGACCGGGCTATAGTAAAACTCTAAGAAAACAGGGTAGGTGGAGGGCAAGGGGGGCCGCAGGGGATTTTCCGAACTTGAGTAAACACAAATGAGCGTATGGTATGGGGTCACAATTGAACAAACATTACCTTGAAAGAACTCAGCTTGAAGCTGAGATTTAACGCTCCGCTGACACACATGGGCCTGCTCCTCTCTGGGGATAGTTTAATCCGAGTCATTACATGAACCGTGACGAAGCCTTGCTCGCTAGGACTGTGGCGGTTTATTCCATATCAAATGCAATGAAAAAAATATGTTACAACACCGGTCCTTTATCAAAAACCCGAATATTGAGTCTCATGCTCAGAGCGATTAACCTGAGGATGAGTACCAAATAGGAGAAAGGCTGGTCTAGAAAACCCAGCCTCAACCGTGACCTCAAATAATGATAAACATCGGCGCCGTTGCATATGCTGAACTTGAGTAAATGAATGAGTAAGAAGACAATCAAACAGAAGATTCAAAGAAACTCCGACCTCCACTCTTGCTGCCCACTATGTAAATTGATTTTTCTGATATAGAAATGAGAAAGATCCGGGATCTTGCCTTCACACTGACAGATCCTGTGGTTGTCGCTGCGTTCTTTCTGTTGCGGGCTGATGCATCACTAGGTATGACCCCGAGTCCTCTGCGTAAAGGTGGATAGACAGACGAACAACTTGAAGGCACGAGGAGCTTTGCTCATTTCAGCGGGGGTTGCTTTATACACCCAAGAATAGAAACAGGTGTGCTATGCACTCTGTCTCGCAGAAGTGGGTCGTTGTGTATAAGAGAATTAATTGCTTTACGTTCTGTCAAAATTTGGATTGAAAATGCTCTATCTACATAACGTATAACTATCAGCACTCGGTGGAAAAGACAACGGGGAAAATTGTTACCGAGGGTTCGAACGACACCAGTGGCGTTGTGGTTTACACCGGCTTACTGTCAAAAGACCGGATATTGGTTCTCATGCTCGCTGAATCAGACTCCTGAACTGCACATTCTAGTCATAATATGAATTGATAACTAAAGCGACAGAGTTGAATGATCGGATCCTGCGACAAACATGTCTTCAATCTATCAGTGCTATATCAGCAACGACGCAGCCATGAGCTAATGAAAACGTACCAGAAATACCGAAACTCGCCGCTGAACATGCTTCTCATGCTAAAGAATGGCTTCTGAAACCTCGCCTTCCAATGACTGCAGGATCGAAGCTAAGGAGCAAAGGAGCTGAGATGAATGTTTGAGGCGAAGTCGGTGATCAACCAGCAGTACTGTACGCAACATCCATGCCACTCGACACCCTGTAGCATTCATTGAGACTGGAGCACATTTCATTCAATGAACACAATACATTGGAACCCTGTGCTGTTCTTTCAAGCGCATACAAGCTCTGTTAAAACCACATGCTTTCCTAGATGAATTCTAATTTCACTAGCCCAACATTTAGAATCAGACTATCTAGAAAAAGCAAAAGTGAACTTACTGGCGTGCTAAGTGCAACGAATTAACTCAATCATACACTTAATTAGTTAAAACTTCTCTTTCACGCGTTCTGAAAACGTCTTTCGTCTTTGTATAGGCTAGAGAATAATTCATGAGGAAAGTTGAGAGGAGACAATGCAGGCACAACGATGCCCGACGTTTTACATAGTTGATCATGAGAGGCCGCGCTTCTGCTGCGCCAGGCCCACTGCTCAGTATTATGTAAGTAGCTCCGATTGAAATTCCGACACTGAAACGCGTCGCGTCAACTTGCAGCGACCTTATGATCAGCTCCTCAGTCTTGCTTTGCCGCTCATTATATGTTCTTTCGCATTGTTGAACAAGGTTAAAGTCATAGCCTGGCGACCTTCTGCTCATCGGCTCTATTTCCTTACCGAGTACTCTTGAGGCGTATGTATCCACACCCGCATCCGCATCCGCATCCGCGACCTACATAGCTGTCCTCTCGACGTCCGTGACCACTCGTAACGTCGGTTTTGCCTCCTCAAGCCTTGTCATCGTCGTAACTTCATACATGCTCTCTCGGCATCAATGGCCCTCCTGCTTTGTTGGTGGACGATATGAAGCTTACACCAGCACTTAGGGCACGTACGGATGGCGATACATGGAAGTTAGTAGGAATGCATGGTGTTGTACACGCCTTCAATAGCTATGACGAACTCATAGAGATGCGCAATATCGAGCAACACGATCTCGCTGAAAAGGTGAGTCATTACGGGCTGTGACTGTATCCAAGATATAACAAAGCATGTTCTAGGTCCGCTGCTGGCTTCTCACCATACCATTGCCATTTGCCTGGCATATCACTGAAACAAGTTGAGACATTAACATTGTCAAACTCAGTATCAATTGAAGAGTTTCGGAAATGACATAGAGGCCGGTTCTTCTTGGAAAGATGGCGAAACTATATAGTACACCATTCGCGCTAAGACGTTAACACACATTTCATCACCCGAGACCTTTACGATATCCTATCTGTCTTCATATCAAGCCAGCTCGTGCTCCCTCTCATCCAACGCGACTATTTTCCGAATGTGCCTTGCTGTAGTAGTGTGTCGGAATTACTCAATTGTACTTTTTCTGGACTTTCGATTTCATTGACTTCGAACCCAATTCTGATCATGAGTCCTGACCTGTTTTGACTTTGATGCCAGTGGCAGTGGTCAGGCCAGGCCCAGGGCATACGACTCCGAGTTTTCAACCTCCCCTCCTTCCTCAGGTTTCAAGTTCAGCTTATTCTGTGATCAACTATTACATCCGAGTTTCAAGCTCAAGGTATAGTAGAGGGTATACCCTTCCCCGACGGCCGTGGGGCCATAGAAAGCCGTCAAAGAAATTGAAAAATCCGAGCTCGAGCTGCTACCTCATCAACATCTTTGACACCAACCCGGGGTCTGGCATCGAGAAAAGCAAGTTATTGGTAAAGGTGTTCCCTGTGCCCCGGCGGGTGTTTTAATATATTACTTTATTCTGCTTTGCTCCCATCCTTCGGTCCAAAGGTAGGCTTCAGCAGTCCTATTTTGCTTTCGCCCTGCAATGCCAGGAAAGCAAGAAGGTTGTTTTTATTTGCTCCCTCCCTTTGGGAGCAATGCAGAAGTACTTGCTATGCTCAAGCGTTCACGTATTTTCTATAGATTCCTCCTCCTCCTCAAGAATCTGAGCAGGCAAGTATTTCGAAACTGTGAGGTAACGTACACCAGGGATTGATGGCGGCTGTCTTGATTCCGCCATTGCAGCAAATTTCCGTTTCACTTTGCTATCAAAGAAAATCACATCCAGTTCGAAATGCGACAAGCTAGGCAAGAGAACGTCATCCAGGGCAATGTTCTGCTTGCTCGGGTGGATCGTAAGCAAATCCAGGAGGGCGATACTAGTATCTCTCCAGGAGTCGGGATCGCTACCAGGTCTGAATTTCAATTTGGCAAGTGTGGGAGTTGAACGAAAGAGTTTTTGAAGTCCACCTCTTGTCATGGAGATCGAAGTACTATATAGATCAAGTGTCTGCAGAGTACATCCTGATCGCGAAATCAGGGATTGGAAATCCCAAATCATTTCCTGCAAACCAAATTCAGTACATTGGATGCGTAGAACCACCAAGGATGGTAAAGTCAAAGTGCGGAATGCCCAGGAGAGTTCACCTGAGGATCTACAATGGAGATCCAAGGTCGAGAGCGAAGGGTGTATGGGTAAAGCTTGCATTAAAGTCATGTCCACTTCAACAAATATAGCAAGCTTCTCGATCTTAAGACATCGGCATAAAATGTCAGGGTGTGAGCAAGTCAGCTCCGTGATCTGGGAGTAAGGGAATGCAAAAGATACTGCAGCTTCCAAATCGCGGACTGTCAGAGAAGTAAGGCTGGGAGCAATCTGGAACAAATCCGGATCGAGTTCCTCGTCCTCCTGGAGAGGGTCACACCATAATGAAAGTGTCTGCAATTTAGGGAAATACCCATTTCCGTCACGGGAGAGTCGGGAATGTAATTTTTCACGCATATTTGTCCACAACTTGGCATTGAGACTCATGTTCACAGAGAACCATCTATGAGACTGAGACAATAGGAGTCGAAGGAGATCCAAGCATGGAGGGCGCCCGATGATACGAAGGCTCAGCAAATCGGAGCCAAAGATATGAAGAGTCAGAGGGAGAGGTTGGGACATACGAAGGTGAAGCGAAAGCAAGCTAATACAGGAGGCGCACTTGCGTTCTGGCATATTGAGATTTATCATCCACCTATCACCAATCCACATTCGGGGCGTAGCTTTTGTAACTTCCCTCCAGTGATGACACACATGCGAGATATGCAGAGGTCCAGATGTCCAATCCTGTGGTGTGTAATGTTGCAGACCCAGTTCCAAAATGTATTCGGATGTTGATAGCGAGAAAATTTCTGAAAGTATCTCGTTGGGTAGCTTGCGGATAGGAGCAAAAAGCCTTTGGCCTTGGTCGTGATATCCCTGAAGAACCTCGCGATCCTCCTCAAGCTTAGAGATTGTGTCACGAAGTCGTGCAATTTCGGCATCGATACGGTGAATTTCCTCCGCCCTGTCGTCAATATAGCGGGAGATTTGGGAGAATTGTGGTCCACTGGGTATAACATTGCTGCGTAGAAGATCTACAATGGAGGTTGAGTCGACGGAATTCATGAAAAAGCGAGACTTGACGAGGCTTCGAAATAGCGCTGGAGATCCCGCGGCCCAGCTGGCAACTGTGTGCGATACTGGCCTGATTCAAGATGACCATTAGTGTAAGAACAAAAAATTAATGTGCACCTACAGCAAAGGAAGCGAAGAGGGGCTGCAGCCTGAAATACGCCGGAGTTCGAAAACTAACTTTCCCTCCTGCGCCCATGTTGCACGACTTGTTTGAGTCTCTCCTCGTTCTTGACAGAAATTCAGTATGTGAATCGCTGGCTAGTAGGTCGACCAGGTTGACCGTCTACCAGTGAAGGTCTCCCTCTTGAAGAGAATGCTGCGAGGTGAGCATATGCTTGAGATTTGCAACCGTCGAGCTCAAAGGCTCATCTCCTGTGCGTTACGGAAGGTGTTATAATTGTGTTCAGCGCTCAGCGTACGATTGTCAAGGTTCTTTCAATCTTATCGTATGTTTTTGTATGTGCCGTACTGAATGACCTTTTTTTCTCTAGGAAAAACTTATGATTCTGAAACGCATCACCTCCAAATCATCTGAGCTCGTACCTTCGCGAGGCGTCAGTCGTGTCCTATACAAAGTTGCACCGCGTTCTTTCTCCTGCTTCAAACTTGGCATGCGCACCTGTCTTACGGAAGCCTAACCACATACAAGGATCAATGACTGGTTGTAGACGGCCTATTGAAGAACTTCCGATCGATCACCGTCTCTTGAAAGACTTCAGCTCAGACAGAGGTTGTCCGAGTGCGAGTATGCTAGCACAAGCTTCGCTTCGATGTCGTTAGTTTCGGAAAGCTGCGCGAAGGAAAGGAGTTTTGTACATGTAAGTCGTATTGGATATTTTGCAGTAGAGATGTTTCCTCACGAGTAAAAATGACATAGGCGTGAAGAGAAGATTGTGTCTCTGGCAAAGGTAGCTTGTATAAAAGTTTTCTTGCGATCGAAGGCTAGGGTATGTTCGTGATGATTGGTATAGATGCGCATGTTAATTGACACGGGTGGCTATAGGACATAGGGATAAACGAGGAAGCGAGGGAGAGATGCAACCACTAACTGCCAATGGATGCATATACGACATATGGAAGACCAAATACCCCAATAAGAAAATAAAACAGGTGTTAGAACAACGGTGGATATACGAAGATCTGGGAGGTACCACGAACCAACTGCTACTGCACATGTCGAAAAACAAGTACTCTTTCAACGCACCTTGTGCAGTCTGTTTCGCACCCCTCACCTGCGTTTTCGCGCCTTTCCGCAGCTCACAGGACTACGCGCAGCGGTTCTGTCTCACCATCACGGTCATCAGACGTCAAAGTCATCCGGGAGGGTACCGCGCAGGATGGAGAGTGGTGGAAATGTCGCCCTCGAAGAAGTCAATTCCGAAGGGAGAGCTGGGCGGAGAGCCATGCTTGGGAAACAAATACCCCAGTGCCCCACGGTGACTGAGATGACTGGTCTCTAAGTCGTGACCGCACGAGAAAACCTTAGCTGGCGCCGAATTCTTTAGACTATTGGGAACCTCCAAACGTCCTCGAGAATCGTGTTGCGATTGCTTCTTGACTCGAGTTTATTCCCGTGCGTGTTGCTCCTTCATGTAATCTTAAAACCTTCCTCACGATACCCTTCTAGACCTATTACGTTCAAGTCTATTGGTATCACCAGCTAAAACACCCGCTTGCTCACAACCAGCGTGTATGCTTGAGTACTTTGGCTGCCGGCCTTGTACTTGGCTTCACGGGAGGCGCTGTCTGCATGTACTATCACTGAACATTCGATTCCACATTTAATTCGAGAGGAAAGAGTGCTGGTAAGCGTATTAATACATAATATGGCATTTTCAATGTTTGAGCTTGACTTTATAGTCGTGTTTTCTACTTCTGGAATGACACTCCTTACTTTTACTGCTGAAGTCTTCCTCAACACGTCTGGACACTCACTCGGGCGTGTATGGCCGCTAGCGATTGGCTATACGAGTGAGCTTTACTTTTCAAACTTCAAGTGTCATAAATCTCAAAAAATTGCCAGATTCCTTATCGCACGTTTCACGCTCCAGATGTTCACATCCATGAGCTACAGCGTGTTCTATTCAAGCTTAACAATCGTCTCTACCTCATTCGTCTACGTAAGTCTTTTTTCAGCCCCGAACCTCGTTCGCTCTCAAGCTAAATTTGATCGTATGGTCATCCTTCGCAGTTGTTTCTTCCTACCCGAGACGAAGCAAATATGTATGTTTGGAACGTACGGAAGACGTTTTCTCGCACCTGGACTTCTGGCATGGCGCGCTCATATTGTTGTCATACGCCCCATCCGCGGGGACCACACGTCCCATGCTACCTAGGGCCACTCGCTCATCTCAAGAAAGAGAAGGAGAACATCGAGCAGGTATAAATCACGACGTTCCTGGGTTCGAGTTTGGGCTTCACTAGGCACTCGGGAAGGGACAATGCATGAGTTTATTATACAATATCGCTGGAAAATGATCAAAATCAGCTTTATGATACTCCTCGTTTAGTAGTAGTAGTATCACAGATTCGTGCAACTTCTCCTTGTAAACAGCAGTAACTCGTATAAACACTCCAAGAAACTTGATAGATTGAATGTGATCATGACACGGTTTTAACGGATCCTCAAAATGCATGGATGATGCTACTGTAAGATCGCCATGTTCGTTTACGAAGATCAACAAGGTCCTAGAAGAAATAACGTGTTTCAAGTCAGATGAAAGAATTCAAGCAATTCTAAGGATGGAAGTTGAAAACAAAATCACTCACCCGTAACATGCCCGCCATCACCAAGTCTGAGTTGTCAAGCCTGAAATGAGGCCAAGCATATTGCTTGATGCGCTCAAAGTACATGTCCATGTGTCCGCGTGCCCTGGGTGTATCCAGGCCCTCCCCCTTCCATACTAGTAGCGCGTGCAAGCTCTCGATGCAGTCTCGGGGATAGCTGTCGTTAAGGAGAGCAACCAGTCTCCGCACGCATTCATGCATAATGCGTTCTGTAAGCAACTTCCGACTATGCAACTCGCAAAGGAATCGGACTAGGCGCACCGGCCTTGTCGACAGTGAGGCCCTCACGCTTGGGTCCTCTTCATCCCAGTTGAATGAGCTGGTATAAGATGCATCCTCAGGGAGTGGGATCGATGCTGGGGCATTTTGGATAGTGTCCAATGACTTATGCATAGGGAATCACCGCTCGAAATCCACTTGACACCTGTTCAGAAGAAGTTTCCTGAAAAGCTGCCCACCTCCCACTGGGTCTCCCTTTGTATTGCTTGTGTTTGAGTCCTGTACTTTTGGGTCGATTTTCCTCATCACTCCCTCAGAGATATCTGCATATCTATCGGCGCAGTCTTCGTTTAGTGCCGTCTCAAACATGACATTGACTACATCTTTTAACGCCTGTACATTGCTCCCTTGTTTCTTTGTATTCACCAGCGCAGCAAGTTTGCTTGAGGCATCATAGCATATGGGGTTTAGCATGGCCTTCGCTTTTTTTCCCACCTCCGACTCCAACGAGCGACTGTCGGAAAAAGCAGACACATGATCCTGTGCTTGAGAGGTTGAAGACTCTGGGAGCGGCAGAGGAATTTGAGGGTTCAAGTTCAAAGATCCAAAAACAGGCCCTTTCCCCCCCCTTTTTTCCCCCTTCCCCTTTGTTTTATTGAGGCGCAAAGGTGGGCCTATGCTGCTTGAAGATTCTGGGCGCATTGGACAAGCCTGAGGAATTGGAGGCTCTACCGGGGCTGCAGATGTAGATTCTAAGGGCACTGAAAAGGTTTGAGGAGAATCTGCTGGCAAAGGGATCACAGATCTAAGTTCTGGGAGCGTTGGAAAGGTTGGAGGAGAATCTGTTGTCAAAGGGGTCGCAGATTTGGAAGAGGGTATGGACACTGGATGCCAAGGCGAGCCAGGAACGGAGCTTTGAATGTCCTCTGCCAACGGCGTAAATGGACTAGGATGTTTGAAACTCTCAGGAATGTGCGCAACCGGTTCAGATGATTCTGTAGTACCCGTAGCAGGGGAGGTAGAACTAATCTTCAAACACCATCAAGTATGAGTATTGACAAAGTAGTCGAGTAATAATAGCATACCTGACTATCCAGCAATGAATTGTAGTTCACCCCGCTGCTCCGTTTCCCTTCGATGTCGTTATCGTTCAGTGCCGAAAGGTCATGCTGCCTTGTAAGGTCAGGTCCGAAGTTCTGGAGAGAAGGTCCAACCGTGGCGTCGACACTAATAGGGTTAAAAGACATCTGAAAGTGAGATGAAGCCTCAATACTTGATCGGACCAAGAAATACTTCAGGAATTACCTTGTTGTCTGCGCCTGGCGGCGATTTAGTGCCGAGATTATCTGCAGCCGTAGCATCTTTAACACTCCTGTCACTGTCCTGGATAGGCGCAGCAGCAAGGTGCAGACGCTCGCGTGCCAACTCTCTCTTGACGTCTGCAAGTTGAGAGCTGACATCGTTGTACTGCTGCTTCAAGTCCAAGATCTCGACGTTTCGCAGCTTCAGCTCACTAAGCGCCTCCGAAAGCTGTTTCTGATAGGAATTGCGTTCCGCAAGAATGTCATTGCGCTCCTGCGTCAGCAGCAGCACCTCTTGATCAGGAGTACAAAGCTTCATTTGTTCTGTGAGAGTGACAGGCGGGGAGTACTTGAGTGTAATGAAGAAAGCTGTACTTGTCCCCAACACGAGGTGCCCACGGGTATACATATATAGTTTGTTGATCAAGAATTGTGGGTTGCACCTTTACGTAGTCTGACAAGTTCAAGCGCTTGTACTTTTGAGTGCGACTTGAGCGTCTGCCTTTAAGGTTCAGCCAGTCCTTATGCCCACTAAGTAGAAACGGCCATGAGTATGGAGAAGCAACCGAAAGTAGGCAACACACCTTAGCAACGCCTCCCTCTCTTTGTAAGGCAATGTAAGGCAACTGACGCTTCAGCCATCGACTGTGTGTAGGTTCGCCTGGATAATACAAGGACAATACCATGGGATCTGAGAATCCAAAGTCAACAGACGTACCGACTAGAAATGAATTTAATTCAACGAAAAGAAGTATTGAGGACAAAGCTGAGCTCATGACAGTTTGAAGTAATTTCAACAAAAGTCACTGTCAGGGACGAGGGTATCCCGTCCGCATGCCCAGGAGCGCTAGCTACTATAAGTTTAACCAGCACTGAGCATTGCCGACGTTTTACATGGTTGAAGGCCGCGCTCTGCTGCGCCAGGCCCACTGGTCGGTCCATATTATGTAGCTCCGATTGAAATTCCGACACTGAAATGCGTCGCGTCGACCTTGGCGACCTTGCAGCGACCTCAGCTCCTCAATCTTGCTTTGCAATGTTCTTTCGCATTGTTGAACAACGTCAAAGTCATAGCTTGGCGGCCTCTTGCTCATCGGCTCTATTTCCCTTACTGAGCAATCGAGATGACTGGTCTCTAAGTCGTGACCGCACAAGAAAACCTTAGCTGGTGCTGAATTCTTTGGACCATTGGGAACCTCCTTTACCTCCTCGAGAATCGTATTGAGATTGCTTCTTGACTCGAGTTTGTTGGCGTGGTATCAACACAATTAATTATTATTCTCGTGCGTGTTGCTCCTTCATGTAATTTTAAAACCTTCCTCACAATACCCTTCTAGACCTATTTTATATTCAAGTCTATTGGTATCACCAGCTAAAACACCTGCTTGCTCACAACCAGCATGTATGATATCATCAAACTCGTTGGTGCTCTCGTTTGGCTTGAGTACTTTGGCTGCCGGTCTTGTTCTTGGCTTCACGGGAAGCGCTGTCTGCATGTACTATCGCTGAACATTCGATTTCTACATTTAATTCGAGAGGAAAGAGTGCCGGTAAGTGTACTGCTAATATGGCATTTTAAATGTTTGAGCTTTTGACTTCACAGTCTTCTGGAATGGCACTCTTTACTTTTACCGCTGAAGTCTTCCCCGACACATCTGGACACTCGCTCAGGCGTGTATGGCCGCTAGTAACTGGCTATACGAGTAAGCTTTACTGTTCAAACTTTCAAGTGTCATCCATCTCAAAAAATTGCTAGATTCCTTATCGCACGTTTCACGCTCCAAATGTTCACATCCACGAGCTACGGCGTGTTCTACTCAAGCTTAACAACCGTCTCTACCTCATTCGTCTACGTAAGTCTTTTCAGCCCTGAACCTCATTCGCTCTCAAGCTAAACTTGATCGTATGGTCATTCTTCGCAGTTGTTTCTCCCCACCTGAGATGAAGCAAATATGTACGTTTGGAACGTACGAGGACGTTTTCCCGCACCTGGACTTCCGGCATAGCGCGCTCATATTGTTGTCATACGCCCCACCCGCGAGGACCACACGTCGCATGCTACCGGGGCTACTCGCTCATCTCCGCTTTCTCTGACCAAGAAAGAGAAGGGGAACATCGAGCAGGTATAGATCACGACGTTCCTGGGTTCGAGCTTAGGCTTCACTAGCTTCACTAGGTACTCGGGAAGGGACAATGCATGAGTTTATTATACAATATTGCTGGAAAATGATCAAAATAAGATTCATGATAGATTCATGCGACTTTTCTTTACAGCAGTAACTCGTATAAACACCTTACAAGAAGCTTGATAGACTGAATGTGATCATGACATAATTTTAACGTATTCTCGAGATGCATAGACGATGCTAAGCTTGCCATCTTCGTTCACGACGATCAACAAGGTCCTAGAAGAAATAACCCGCTTTTCAGTCAGATGAAAGGATTCAAGAAACTGAAGATGTAAGTTGAAATAACTTACCCGTAACAAGCCTTCCATCTCTAAGTCTTTACTAGAAAACGAAGGTCGAGACAATGCGTTTATGCGCTCAAAGTATATATCCATGTATGCACGTGCCCTGGGTGCATGCAGATCCATTGACTTCCCCACCATCATTAGTAGCGCGTGCAAGCTCTCGATGCAAACTCGGTTGTAACTGGAATCAAGCAGAACAACCAATCTCTGTACACATTGACGCATAAAGCGTTCTGGAAGCAGCACCCTATCATGCAATGCGCCAAGGAATCGGACTACGCGCACCGGTCTTGTCGATGGTGAGGCCTTCTCGCTTGGGTCCTCTTCATCCCACGAGCTGGTATAATATGCATCTTCAAGGTGTTTGCTTGATGCCCCAGCATCTTGGATAGGATACAGTGGCTTAGCCATAGGGAACCACCGCTCGAACTCCACTTGACACCTGTTCAGAAGAAATTTCCTGAAAAGCTGCCCACCTCCCACTGGGTCTCCCTTCGTATTGCTTGTGTTCAAGTCCTGCACTTTTGGGTCGATTTTCGCCATCACTTGCCTAAACAAATATGCATCAACCGAGTCTTCGTTTAGTGCCGTCTCGAACATGACGTTGACTACATCTTTTAACGCCTGTACATCGCTTCCCTGTTCCTTTTCATTCACCAGCGCAGCAAGTCGGCTAAAGTGAGGATCGCGAGAATCGCAAGGATTTATTGTGTATATTGTGGGAGTCGCTATTTCGTTTAGAATGGCCTTCGCTTCCTTTCCCACCTCCGACTCCAACGAGCAACTGTCGGAAAAGACAGGCACATGATCCTGTGCTTGAGAGGTTAGAGACTCTGGGAGCGGCGGAGGAATTTGAGGGTTCAAGTTCAAAGATCTAAGAACAGGACCTTTTTTCCCCTTTTTGTTACCCTTTGTTTTCTTGGGGGGGCAAGGTTGGCCTATGCCGCTCGAAGATTCTGGGGGCATTGTACAAGCCTGAGGAATTACAGATTCTGTCGGGGTCGCAGATGTAGATTCTGGAAGCATTAGAAAGGTTTGAGGAGAATCTGCTGGCAAAGGGGTCACAGGTGTAGATTCTGGGAGCATTGGAATGGTTGGAGGAGAATCTGCTGGCAAAGGGATCGCAGACTTGGAAGAGGGTATGGACACTGATTGCCAAGGCCAGCTAGGAACGGTGCTTTGAATGTCCTCTGCCAACGGTGTAAAAGGATGAGGATGTTCGAAACTCTCAGGAACGTGCGCCACCGGTTCAGATGATTCTGTAGTATCCGTAGCAGGGGAGGTGGAACTAATCTTCAAACACCACCAAGTATGAGTATTGACAAAGTAGTCGAGTAATAATGGCATACCTGACTATCCGGCAATGGGATGTAGCTCGCCCCGCTGCTCTGTTTCCCTTCAATGTCGTTATCGTTCAGTGCATGGTCAGGTTCGACGTTCTGGAGAGGTGAAGGTCCAACTGTGACGTTGACACTAATAGACATCTGAAAGTGAGATGAAGCCTCAATACTTGATCGGACCAAGAAATACTTCAGGAATTACCTTGTTGTCTGCGCCTGGCGACGATTTAGTGCCGAGATTATCTGCAGTCATAGCACCTTTAACAACCCTGTCGCTGTCCTGCATAGGCGCAGCAGCAAGGTGCAGACACTCGCGCGCTAACTCTCTCTTGACGTCTGCGAGTTTAGAGCTGACATTGTTGTATTGCTGCTTCAAGTCCAGGATCTCGACGTTTCGCAGCTTCAGCTCACTAAGCGCCTCCGAAAGCTGTTTCTGGT
Source organism: Neonothopanus nambi (assembly GCA_003987895.1). NCBI lineage: Eukaryota > Fungi > Basidiomycota > Agaricomycetes > Agaricales > Omphalotaceae > Neonothopanus > Neonothopanus nambi. Next base: position 25,011 of record RCHF01001563.1, on the reverse strand, counting down.
AGGAATTGCGTTCTGCAAGGATCTCATTGCGCTCCTGCGTCAGTAACACCACCTCTTGATCAGGAATATAAAGCTTCATTTTGTTCTGTGAGAGTGACAGGCGGGGAGTACTTGAGTGTAATGAAGAAAGCTGTACTTGTCCCCAACACGAGGTGCCCACAAGTATATATATATAGTTTGTTGATCGGGAATTGTGGGTTGCACCTTTATGTAGTCTGACAAGTTCAAGCGCTTGTACTTTTGAGCATGACTTGAGTGTCCGCCTTCAAGGTTCAGCCAGCCCTTATGCCCACTAAGTAGAAACGTCCATGAGTATGGAGAAGCAACCGAAAGTAGGCAACACACCTTAGTAACACCTCTCTCTATTTGTAAGGCAATGTAAGGCAACTGACGTTTCAGCCATCGACTGTGTGTAGGTTCGTCTGGATAATATAAGAACAATGCTGTGGGATCTGAGAATCCGAAGTCGACAGGTGCACCGACTAGAAATGAATTTAATTCAACGAAAAGAAGTATTGAGGACAAAGCTGAGCTCATGACAGTTTGAAGTAATTTCAACAAAAGTCACTGTCAAGGACGAGGGTATCCCGTCCACGTGCCCAGGAGCGCTAGCTACTATAAGTTTGACCAGCACTGAGCATTGTCGACGTTTTACATGGTTGAAGGCCGCGCTCTGCTGCGCCAGGCCCACTGCCTGGTCGGTCCGTATTATGTAGCTCCGATTGAAATTCCGACACTCAAACGCGTCGGACTCGCGTCGACCTTGGCGACCTTGCAGTGACCTCAGCTCCTCAATCTTGCTTTGCTATGTTCTTTCGCATTGTTGAACAACGTCAAAGTCATAGCTTGGCGGCCTCTTGCTCATCGGCTCTATTTCCCTTACCGAGCAACCGAGATGACTGGTCTCTAAGTCGTGGACCGCACAAGAAAACCTTAGCTGGTGCCGAATTCTTTGGACCATTGGGAACCTCCTTTACCTCCTCGAGAATCGGGTTGAGATTGTTTCTTGACTCGAGTTTGTTGGCGTGGTACCAACACAATCAATTACTACTCTCGTGCGTATTGCTCTTTCATGAAATTTTAAAAACTTCCTCACGTTACCCTTCCAGACCTATTATATTCAAATCTATTGGTATTACCGGCTAAAGCGCGCTTTTGCTCACAACCAGTGTGTATGGTATCATCAAACTCGTCGGTGCTCTTGTTTGGCTTAATTATAGTACTTTGGCTGCCGGTCTTGTTCTTGGCTTCACGGGAGGCGCTCTCTGCATGTACGATTGCTGAACATTCGATTCCACATTTAATTCGAGAGGAAAGAGTGCCGGTAAGCGTACTAGTAATATGGCATTTTCAATGTTTGAGCTTTTGACTTCATAGTCTTCTGGAATGGCACTCTTTACTTTTACCGCTGAAGTCTTCCCCGACACGTCTGGACACTCACTCGGGCGTGTATGGCTGCTAGTAACTGGCTATACGAGTAAGCTTTACTTCTCAAACTTTCAAGTGTCATACATCTCAAAAAATTGCCAGATTCCTTATCGCATGTTTCACGCTCCAAATGTTCACATCCACGAGCTACGGCGTGTTCTACTCAAGCTTAACAATCGTCTCTACCGCATTCGTCTATGTAAGTCTTTTCGGCCTCGAACTTCATTCGCTCTCAAGCTAAATTTGATCGTATGGTCATTCTTCGCAGTTGTTTCTTCCTACCCGAGACGAAGCAAATATGTACGTTTGGAACGTACGAAAGACATTTTTTCGCACCTGGACTTCTGGCATAGCGCGCTCATATTGTTGTCATACGCCCCATCCGCGAGGACTATACGTCGCATGCTACCGGGGCTACTCGCTCATCTCCGCTGTCTTTGACCAAGAAAGAGAAGGAGGACATCGAGCAGGTATAGATCACGACGTTCCTGGGTTCGAGTTTGGGCTTCACTAGGCACTCGGGAAGGGACAATGCAGGAGTTTATTATACAATATCGCTAGAAAATGATCAAAATAAGATTTATGATACTGCTCGATTAGTATTATCACAGATTTGCACGATTTTTATTTGTAAAGACAGCAGTAACTCGTATAAGCACTCGGGAAAGAATCCAAGAAGCTCGATAGATTGAATGTGATGACATGATCCTAATGTATTCTCGAGATGCATAGACGATGCTAAGGTTTCCATCTTCGTTCACGACGATCAACAAGGTCCTAGAAGAAATAACCCGCTTTTCAGTCAGATGAAAGGATTCAAGGAACTAAGGATGTAAGTTGCAATAACTCACTCGTAACAAGCCTTCCATCTCTAAGTCTTTACTAGAAAACGAAGGTCGAGAATATGCGTTTATGCGCTCAAAGTATACATCCATGTATGCACGTGCCCTGGGTGCATGCAGATCCATTGACTTCCCCACCATCATTAGTAGCGCGTGCAAGCTCTCGATACAAACTCGGTTGTAACTGGAATCAAGCAGAACAACCAATCTCTGCACACATTGACGCATAGCGTGTGCTGGAAGCAGCCCCCTATCATACAACACCCCAAGAAATTGGACTAAGCACACCGGCCTGATCGGCCTTGGGTCCTCTTCATCCCAGTTGAATGAGCTGATATGATATGCATCTTCAAGGTGTTTGCTCGATGCCCCAGCATCTTGGATAATGCCCAATGGCTTAGTCATAGGGAACCACCGCTCGAAATCCACTTGACACCTGTTCAGAAGAAGTTTCCTGAAAAGCTGCCCACCTCCCACTGGGTCTCCTTTCATATTGCTTGTGTTCAAGTCCTGCACTTTTGGGTCGATTTTCTCCATCACTCCCCCAAAGGCACCTGCATATCTATCGGCGCGGTCTTCGTTTAGTGCCGTCTCAAACATGACGTTGATTACATCTTTTAACGCCTGTACATCGCTTCCCTGTTCCTTTTCATTCACCAGCGCGGCAAGTTGGCGAAAGTCAGAATCGTAACAAAATGATCTGGCAGTTATTTCGTTTAGAATGGCCTTCGCTTTCTTTCCCACCTCCGACTCCAACGAGCAACTGTCGGAAAAGACAGGCACATGATCCTGTGCTTGAGAGGTTGAAGACTCTGGGAACAACGAAGAAATTTGAGGGTTCAAGTTCAAAGATCCAAAAACAGGCCCTTTCCCCCCCCTTTTTTTCCCCTTCCCCTTTGTTTTATCGAGGCGCAAAGGTGGGCCTATGCTGCTCGAAGATTCCGGGCGCATTGGACAAGCCTGAGGAATTGGAGGCTCTACCGGGGCTGCAGATGTAGATTCTAAGGGCACTGAAAAGGTTTGAGGAGAATCTGCTGGCAAAGGGGTCGCAGATCTAAGTTCTGGGAGCATTGGAAAGGTTGGAGGAGAATCTGCTGGCAAAGGGGTCGCAGGCTTGGAAGAGGGTATGGACATTCGATGCCAAGGCGAACCAGGAACGGAGCTTTGAATGTCCTCTGCCAACGGTGTAAAAGGATGAGGATGTTCGAAACTCTCAGGAACGTGCGCCACCGGTTCAGATGATTCTGTAGTATCCGTAGCAGGGGAGGTGGAACTAATCTTCAAACACCACCAAGTATGAGTATTGACAAAGTAGTCGAGTAATAATGGCATACCTGACCATCCGGCAATGAAATGTAGTTCACCCCGCTGCTCCGTTTCCCTTCGGTGTTGTTATCGTTCAGTGCCGAAAGGTCATGCTGCCTTGTAAGGTCAGGTTGGACGTTCTGGAGAGGCAAAGGTCCAACTGTGGCGTCGACACTAATAATGTTGAAAGACATCTGAAAGTGAGATGAAGCCTCAATACTTGATCAGACCAAGAAATACTTCAGGAATTACCTTGTTGTCTGCGCCTGGCGGCGATTTAGTACCGAGATTATCTGCAGCCGTAGCACCTATAACAGCCCTATCGCTGTCCTGCATAGGCGCAGCAGCAAGGTGCAGGCGTTCGCGCACCAGTTCTCTTTTGACGTCTGCGAGTTTAGAGCTGACATCGTTGTATTGCTGCTTCAAGTCCAGGATCTCGACGTTTCGCAGCTTCAGCTCACTAAGCGCCTCCGAAAGCTGTTTCTGATAGGAATTACGTTCCGCAAGGATCTCATTGCGCTCCTGCGTCAGCAGCAGCACCTCTTGATCAGGAGTACAAAGCTTCATTTGTTCTGTGAGAGTGACAGGCGGGGAGTACTTGAGTGTAATGAAGAAAGCTGTACTTGCCCCCAACACGAGGTGCTCACAAGTATATATATAGTTTGTTGATCAAGAATCGTGGGTTGCACCTTTACGTAGTCTGACGAGTCCGAGCGCTTGTACTTTGAGCGCGACTTGAGCGTCTGCCTTAGCTTCAAGGTTCAGCCAGTTCTTATGCCCACTAAGTAGAAACGTCCATGAGTGTGGAGAAGCAAGCAAAAGTAGGCAACACACCTTAGCAACGCCTCCATCTCTTTGTAAGGCAACAAATTTGAGTCTTTGTACTTGAAGCTTCAGCCATGTAGGTCCGTCTGGATAATACAGGGATAATGCCGTGGGATCTGAGAATCCGGAGTTGACAGATGTACCGACTAGAAATGAATTTAATCCAACGAAAAGATGTATTGAGGACAAAGCTGAGCTCATGACAGTTTGAAGTAAGATTGCAACAAGAGTCACTGTCAGGGACGAGGCTATCCCGTTCACGTGCCCAGGAGCCTGGAGCTAAACAGTGCCAGCACTGAAGACTGTACATGTACATTCATCATTTCTACATAGTGGTACAGGAGTGTAAGTACATAGGCAATATCACAACCATTCACGTTCACGAAGATCAACAAGACGCTAGAAATAGATTAAAGAGTAAGTGCAATGAAAGTTGTGAGTACAAAAACAAAAACAGCTTCACTCACCCGCAACAGGCCCTTCATCTCAATTGGCAATTCTCTGGTGGGCGAATTTCTCTTTGGAGGCCATGCAAGATTCCTAATGCGCTCAAAGTACTCGTCCATACGTCCACGTGGAGGGAGAGACTTTCCCGTCACCTGTAGTAGCGTGTACAAACCTTCAACGCAAACCTTGTCAGAAGCTCTCATCTCAGAGGAAGTGAGCAGCTTCTCAATGCAATCAAGCACAACGCGCCCAGGGAGTATCCCTTCCTTGAATAAAAAGCCTAAGAAGTGGGCTAGACGAAGAAACATTGCAGATAGTCGGGCGTCATCCTTGTTTGCGTCCATAACCTCTTCGTCCCAGTCAAGCGAGCTGGCATCTATCTCTCCTGATGCTTGGTGGTTCCTTGAGAAATGATCAAGAGACTGCTCGAAGTCCAGCCGGCACCTGCTCAACAGGAGTTTCCGGAAAAGGTGTCCGCCTTTGATAGGCTTTCCATCTGCGTCTCTCTTCTCCAAGTCCTCCACTTCTGGACTGATTTCCGCTATCATCTCCGCGCATATGCGTGCATACGTCCAACTCGAACCTTCACCATCTAATAATGTCTCATATATGACGTTGACGACATCTCTCAACGCCTGCGCATTTGTCTCCTGTTTGCTTTGATTCGCCAGCCTGGTAAGTTGGTTGGACACATTGGAATGAGAAATCTTCCTCATTGTTCCTTGATCCTCTACTTCTGAGCTCAGAACGGTCTTGGCTTTAATCGCTACCTCCGACACCAATGAGCGGCTTTTAGCGAAGACAGGCCTACAATTCTGCGTGGAAGATGGAAAGGTCGCAGGAATTGGAGACTTGGTTGCGGGAATTACATCAGATTCAGAGGTTGGAGAGTTTATGCGCATAGGATGATGCGGCGCACGATCCAGGAAATTCGTGGGCGTAGAGCTTCTTGAAGGGGTCATAGAAATCGGAAAATCTACGAACGCTGAAGCGGCCATAGGAACTGGAGATTTCACGAGTATGGGAGAAGTCACCGAAATTGATGGATCCTTGAGCTCTTTAGGGGTAGCAGGGACCGGAGACCCTACAAGTTTTAAAGAGCTTGCAGGGACAGGAGATCCTATGAGCTTTTGGGAGCTCGCAGGGACAGGAGAGGCCACAGGCATTGGTTGAGGCCTTCCAAACGAAGGAGAACACATCCAACAAGGAGTCGGTGGTGTATGTGCACGAGGAGATACAACGCTTCCGGAACTGCGTGCAACTGGTTTGGGTGAATGTCCAGCTGTACCAGGAGTGGCGACAGCAGTCTGTGAAGAACCCTTGCAAAGCCCATCAGGTGCGGGTTTCGACACAGGAGTCGAGCAATAACGACCGTCCGGAATTGGGCTCAACTTTCCACTCCAATATTGATTTTCGCCGGTGACAACCATATCATTCTGCGTCAAGAGGGCATACCCACTGTGAGGATGTGAAGGATCGATTGTGGCGTCGATGGGAATCGTGTTGGGAGATTTCTGAGATGTGGATGCAACCTCAGTATGCGATTAAACCGTGATATACATGATGGTTCACCTTGCTATCTGCCCCTAGTAGCAAGCCCACGTCGCCACACTGTCCTGTCACCCCCTCACCAGAACTCCCAACACCTCTATTCTCCTGCGTCATAGCAGCCAATCGCATCCGTTCACGGGCGAGCTCTCTCTTAACGTCCGCAAGTTCAGAACTGATATCGTTATACCGCCGCTTCCAGTCGAAGACTTCATCGATTTCATTGTGGCACAGCTTGAGATCGTTAAGTGCTTCTGAAAGCTGTTTCCGGTAAGAATCGCGCTCTGCAAGAATGTCATCGCGTTCTTGCGTGAGGAGCGCCACCTCTAGCTTGAGGTCAAGAGGAGAATACATCTCTTTCGATATACAGGCGGAAGTTGAGTGAATCGAAGAAAGTTTTATCTGCTTTCAACACGAGGCAATCTGGACCCACAAGTATAGATATTATTATTATTATGATGTAAGCGTGACTTTCATACTTCGACCTAGGTTATGCGTACTGAAAACATGCGGGCTGTCAAGAGACGAGAGCGGACCCAGTCGGAAGGAAAAACGTACACTATATAGAATAGTAGATAGATATTGAGGCTGTATAGATAGTATTGGCCCAACCGGGAAACTATGACAGGGAACAGAACTTCAGTATCGGGATAATATCCAGCTAAGAAGAGTGCACCTTTCTTACCTGTGCCTTCGCTAGAATAGCAACACGATCTCCCGGCTGCAGCAGTCTAACTAGCTCATGACCCCGCTCAGGCCCTCGACGTCCTTTGAACGGCTCCTCTTCATAAAGAGCATTCTCATCCCCCTCATCAGTCCAGAGTACAGAATGAGACTGTCTCGTCGATGTAGCAGTCTTATTGCTCTGAATAAGCCAGCGCTTAGATGACGGGCCTACAAGAACGGAATTCCAGAAATCTCGGACGGAAGGTCTGTGCAATGATAGCCCTCCCAGGTCGATAGGCCGTTCGTAAGCAGCTTGAAGCCATGAAGGCATGTTTTCATAGGATGTACGTATGATACACGCTTCGAACCATGTCCATGAGCCATTGAATGTCCCTATAAAGAACGAGCACAACAAACAAACTAAACATAAAGCTTTGAACAATCGAAATAACGACTTGCCTCTATCACCCGGCTCCCCACCCCACCCTTGATCATTACTCTCAATCTCGAACTGAACCCTGCGCACTTTGCGTCGTCTTTCTCCGTCTATCGTGTCCTCTCCGTTTTGGTTCACAGAGCCCGGTATGGGTGGCGAGAGGAGGTAGCACCATTCTGCCGATTGAGTACGGTACCGAGATGCTTCTGCACGTATTTCTTCCCGTGTCGCAATGTGGATACACGGCCAGTATTGAGCATCTTCAATTATCGTATCCACGAGCTCCAAAGGTAAGTAGTTTCTTAAATGTAGGCGGACGCTTTGAACGTCCAATTCTGAAGGGACGTGTCTGTCGTAACTTTCTGAATATGTTTTTGGATTAGTCGTATTGCCGCCAGATAGACCATGGATGAAGGATGAACCTATGTCGACGATGTTTTTCACGAAATTCATGGTGGTGGTTGAATGCAACGTTGACGTAACGCAGCTAAGCGCTAATAATCCAATGGGCGCTAAAGCGGGTTCACAGGTTTACTGGACCAGGAAACAGAAGACAAAGAATTTCTTGTACTAGCAATGTACTACAAGCTAAATCCAGCTAAAAGACACACGCGCATCTGATCAATGTATTTCATCGACCCCACAATTCCACACTTTACAAGAATCAGCGCAACAGGAAAGGACTTCAGCAAAGCTGTGACTTCCGATTCACAACGAGCAGTAGATGTTCACAGAACCCTTATAGACATAATTTGTCCAGCCGGGAAACTGACAATTTATAGGGCGCATTAATTTCCTTGGAAGTATAAATACTTCAGAAACTACTCACTTGTGCCATCGCTAGAACGACGACTGTCTCCTGCCTGTAGAGAATTTACGAGCTCATGCCCGAATCCTTCACGCCCCTTCAAAGAATCCGACTTGATGTGCTCCTTTCACGCTTTCTCGTGTCCAAATGACAGAATGGCTCTGTCGCCGGCTGACGGCAGTCAAGTTGCTCTCAATATGCCAGCGCATATTCGGCTGTAAACCTGCAAAGGCGTTGTCGAAGGAAGCGTCTGCTTCCCGAGCCCGTAAATTGACCGGAAAGCCCAACGCTGTATGAAGCCAGTCCGGCTTGGACTCGTCAGAAGTTCGAAGAATAGCAGCCTCAAACCAAGTCCATGAGCCATTACGGGTTCCTAGGGAAATTGATAAATTAAATGTTGGCCGACGAACGACATGTTTACCAGGACTCAGGCCTTAAGTAGAACTTACCTCGCATGTGAGGTTTTCCACCCCAACCTTGATCGTGGCTTTCAATCTCGAAGCTGACCATCCGCACATTTCTCTTGGATTTAAGCGAGCCGTCTGAATTTTGAAGTGATGATTCTCCGGGAACAGAAGGAGAAACAAGATAACACCAGACTGCTTTATAGTCGGGGTAGTCCCATGCGGAAACCTCTGTTTCTTCAGACGTCTCAGAGTGAACACAAGCCCAGTATTCCGCATCCTCAATGATGAGGTCTACCAGTTCGAGGGGTAAAAGACGCAGTAGGAGAAAGCGGACGCTCTTCACGTGGACTTCGGTAGGCTTGAAAGCGCTGGCTGTAATGTACATTGCTGAAAAAGCCGAACGAGAGGCGTAACAAGAGATGGGCCTGCAGTGAAGTAATGAGAAACACAAAGCGTCCGAGGGCGGAACCAATAACGCACCGCTCTGAACCTTCCGAGAAACGGGGGGGAAATGCAATGGCACAAAGAACTTTATATTGAAGGCACGCTCAACCAAACTCTGGGGCGGTAGGCCTAAATTAATTCAATTTGGTGGGTGAGCACCGCAATACCTCCATCCACACCAAGTGCCCTGTCAGTGTCTTCATGGGAAGATCAGAGAACGGCAACTTGGAGGCTAGGGTCTATAGTATATGAAGTAGGCGTGACGCGGCCTGGAGCGCAGTTTTTCAAAGGGAAAAAACGTTCTAATGATACGGATTCGTTACTGCATTTCCTCGAGCAGTTCAGAAAGGGTTGAAGTATGAAATCTGCGAAGAGTGAATATATGAACAACCAGCAAAGCAGAAGAAAAAACTTCACGTACCTGGTTGCTTCCCTCCACATCTTCATTCCCAGTTTGATAGCGTTCAAACCAGGTCACTGTCAGAGATACCTCGTTTTCAACATCCAATGGGCTCGATCGCGCAGACAAGTTAAAATGTCTGGACCTTTACGGTTTATCAATTATCTTTGATGTCCGATTCTTGTGGTAAACAGAAGGAGTATTCCTTGAGAGACAGAAGGTCGAAGTAGACGCAGTCTCACATCGACTCAAACATTACAAGCGCCCAGCGCCCAGTGCCAGCGCTACATACACCTGATCTATGGCGGCCCGCCCAAACCGCCCCAGTCACTGTTTTACCACCATCATCATGAGGAAAGAAAAGTCCCGGAGACGCGTATATCATCTTATCTCGAGGGCCAGCCTTTTAAGCTTTATCGACGGTGCTCTTAATAACGTCTGCTGCAAACCCCCGCTTCTTCTTGAGCAATGGCAGTCCTGCGAGGCTTGTTGTCATTAGCCACTCTGTTCTTGCTGACACGAGCTTGTAATGCTATTGACTCGAAATCTAAACGTGCGTTTTGAAGGACCTCAGTAATCTCTTTTACTTACTGGAACTATCTTAGTTGCTCCCAAGAAATTTTTGACTTTGCCTTTGGGTGATATTAAACCAGCTGGATGGTTGTATGACCAGGTACCTTGACGCTGCAACAATTTGGTACCAAGTTGAATGCTCATACATGCACGGAAATTCCATAGCTACAGATTCAGACAGACGGTTTAGCAGGCCACATGCACGAATTTTACGATTTGTACGTCCTTTAACCGGTTGTGTGTGGCGCAATGCTAACAAGACTTACTTAGGGTCTCGCAGTCGGATTGGATTGGAGGATACTCGTATTACTCATATCTGGAGGAAGGTATGAACTCTTGCTCAAGTAGAACGCATATCAATCTGACATCATTGAACTACGTAGCCGGGAGTTATTGGTTTGTTCGTTTGTGCTACAGACTAGGTACACTGCCAGAAACAACCCTAATTCATCTATGCTCAGAACGCTATGGTTCCCAACGGTGTCCTGATTAACAACACAATCGTCAACGAGAAGACCCAAGAGTTTCTCGACTATGTTTTGGACCATCAGGACTCTACCGGCTGGCTTGGTCCAGAAGTGGACACGTCCAAACCACGTTACTTATGGGGGAGGTAAGTTCCCTGTGCCTTTCTGCTCATTTCTCCTTTCTTACGCGCCTGGCGGTCTTTAGATACCCTTTCTTCTTTGGCGCTACTCAGATGGTAGAATACAAACCAGAACTCACGGACAGAGTCGTTACCGCGCTGCACAAGTTCGTCAAAGTGGCCAATAAGATGCTCAGGGATGGTGAAGGTGTAGATAAATGGGCTGCGACGAGATGGGAGGATTTCGTGATTGTTTTGCAGTGGTGAGTTTTTATGCGACTATCACTGCCCCTGCGTGCTGAGGATGAATTTCGGAATCCTAAGGCTTTATGATTTCCATCCGAGGGAAGAGGAGGAGTTGTTAATTGATACCATGATTCGATTGAAGTGGAGTGGAGTACCTTGGGAGAAGGTATTTTCAGAAGAAGTATGTTTTGTTTCTCTCCAACAAGAAATTATACTAACGCTGCATCCGATAGTATTTTCCAACGGGACCAGGTTCGCGTCCTGAACTGCCTCCTCAACATGAACTGACGACCTTTTCTCGGATTAGTGGAGAACCTAACAAACCCATTTGGCTTGGAGCTTTCGGTACGTTAAACCTTCATCATCGTTCGCTGGTTGATTCACACTTCTCGATGTAGTGGCATGGCGTCAACATGGCTGAGGGGCTAAAAGCGCTCCCAGCTACATATCGATTTACTCACAATCAGTCAGGTGAGTACTCTCTCCAGCCCTCGCTCAGAGGAATACCAACCTCTAATGTTATGCCTCTCGGGCTCATGTAGATCTTGACGCTGCAAGCTTGAGCTGGGATCTCATGTTCAAATACCATGGACGGCCTTCCGGAGCTTATGCGGCAGATGAGATGTTAGCTGGGCTAGAAGCTGTACGAGGGTGTGTCCTTCGCTTGTCCTTCGATTTGGGTCGTATTCTAATGTTGGAGTTAATATCCAGGACGGAACTATGCCTAGTCGTGGTAAGTCACGGTCATGAGCACTCGTTAAACCTTCAGGTGGCTCATGTGCGCGCTCCAGGAAGCAATGTTTTCGTGAATATTCATATCACCACATACGGCCTCTTACGTGTCTAATGAATCGCCCATATAGTGGATCGTACCTATATCAAGTCACTAGTGATCTGAAATATGCAGATCGGGTATAGTCCTTTGTATAGCTTGCTTGTTCGTCTATGATTCGAAATGTGCTGCTAGGTGGAAAGAATGACTTACAACGCTCTACCCGCGACCATCACGGCTAGTGCGTGCACTCTGTCCATACTAGTCTAGATTCTTGCTTGATGAACTGTAATTCTAGATATGTGGGGCCGGCAGTATCTGCAGCAGCAAAATCAGGTTGCAGCGAAGAATATGACTCCGTACGTCGTAATTTGGCTGTCATTTGTCTCATTTGCTCAGGTAGTCTGTCGGTCTTCAGGAATCCATTCCCGGAAGATGGGTACGAGTAATTTTAATGCTTGGGTCATCTCGCTGAAACAAGATACCCTAGACCTGAATCAAATATCTTTGGTCTTGAGCCCAATTATCCGTATGTTCTGGTTTTTCGAACATTTCCCTTCGGGTCACTGACACAGGCGACTATTTATAGGTGCTGCACCGTCAATTTCCCTCAAGGCTGGCCTAAATTTATCACCAATGCTTTCCTCACGACAGCAGACGGAGAATCGCTCGTACACCTGTATCTAGGGCCCTTCAGTATCAACACCGTTCTAGCTAATAGTATGTCAATCGGTGTACTGTGCTTCAAACAAGAGAGTTCTCAAAGTTACTGTTTATGCATGCAGATAACCCGGTCCAAGTCAAGGTTGACACGATCTACCCGTTTGGTGACGCCCTCAACACCACTATCGTTGCAACTAAAGACTTCACGTACTACATCCGCATACCCAGCTGGGTCGTTGGCGGTTCTATTTCGGTCGATGGAAGAAGTGAGCAGGATCTGGAACCCGAAAATGGACTACAAGCGGTCCAGGTTAAGAGTGGGATAACGTTCATTGTGCTTAATCTCCCGGCAGACGTTACAATTGGTACGTGTAGATATTGGTCGATTCGTCCCTCGCTCGCTGACTGAAAGCCGTAGAACATCGTCTGCACGGTTCGGTAGCTGTGCATAGAGGCCCAATCAATTATGCATTTGACAGTGAGTGATTCAAATTCATTGCCTTGAGAACAATAGGCTAAGGATATATAGTTCCTCGCGCCGAGAAAGTTTTAGGACGTGATCCTCAGGAGAGTCGTGCCGTCGATTTGCAGTATGATGCTACGGAAGCTTGGCAGTATGCTATTGATCCTTCCAAGCTTACTTTCCACCACGAGCCCCCTGCTTCGGGCAAGTTGCCCTCCCCAATTTTTGATTCGGGGCTGACCCCTTCGACTATAACGGCGACCGCATGCTTGATTGATTGGCCTTTGGCTGGAGACTCGTTTGCTGCATCTCCACCAGAGAATCCCGACTGTGTTGGACCAGAAACGATGATTACTTTGTCACCTTTTGGAGTCAGTGTTTCCCTTGAATTTAACTTTCATTTAGAGTACTGATTGTATCTTTAGGCAACCAAACTACGAATCAGCGAATTCCCAGTCTTTGATTCAGAGATTGAAGCTATTAGTGACTCTGCGTATCTACAAATACCGTTATCTGTGTAAACCTGGGCTCTAAACAAACAATTGGCTGCAATTCGCTTTGTCACGCTGACCACGTGCACGACACGCCACACGTGATGGGAAAACTCAGGAGTAAACAAACCATGTTTAGAGATAGGATGGACGCGTCTCTGTTCCGTTTTCCCATCTTCCCCTGTTTAATTCCTTCTCTGCATTTCTCTCTTCCAACTTTTCTCAGAAATGCCTCGTAAAGCTGCCGCTGCCACTGCTACGGATGGAGCTACTGATGCACCAGAGCCTCGTCGTTCATCCAGAATTAAAGATATGCCCAAGCCGGAGCCTGTGGTGAAGAAGGCCCCAGCAAAGCCCAGGGCCAAGAAAACAGCGGATAAAGCTAAAGAAGATAAAAAAGACGATGCTGCTGAAAAGCCGAAATCTACTAGGGGGAAGAAACGCAAAGAAACGGACGATGCTGCTGAGGGAGAGGGCGATAAAGCCCCTCCGTCAAAGAAGGTGAGACATTTCAACCATACAAGATTTGGGCACCTAGTGGGTAGCAAAGTGCTACTCTAATACTAATCAATGTTGTCTACCTCTGTATGTAGGCTAAACCCGCCTCAAAGGCCAAGCCCGCGTCCAAGGCATCTGCTAAGCCACCTTCCAAGGCCAAGCCTGCCTCCAAACCAGCTTCCAAGGCCTCCGTGAAGCCTGCGTCGCGTGCCGGATCTACCAAACCTGCTTCACGGGCAGGATCGAGGAAGCCTGCTTCTAAGGCAAGTGTCAGACAGTCCTTTTTGACTATTCCCCTTATCCGATACTGGCGGTTGGTCTGCCACGCAGTCGTCAACGAGGCACTCTCTTCAGCTGATCGCCTTGGATCGTGATTCTTGATCATCATTTTAAAATCGTTATAATGCTTTTACGGGCAATCCGCTAACTATACTTGTTCAATTGCAATTATAGGCTGAACCTGAACCCGCTGCCGCCGCTGCGAAAGTGGATGAAACCATTGCTGAAGAGCCAGAGGCTGAGGCCGCTGCTGAAGCTGCTACGGATCAGCCCGCTGCTTAGGTGTGTATATTTGTTTGAAAGGCGCCCGTTGAAGAATACTGATACAATACGCTTTTTACAGTCGTGAAGACTATGGCTTGAGCTTTGTGTGTACCCTGACTGTGGCTATCCTTGACGACGTATTCGCGCACCTCGTGTACTATCACCTTGTATCATCTATCAGTCCATCTAGATCTCGTCGAAGAGGATAGTTCGTCATCAGGTGGACACTACGCCAGTCGTCCATTCAGATGTTCTGCGGGCCTCCCATCCTGTCACTTATGTCAGAATTTTCGCCTAAATTCCTATTTGCTGTCGTTGTTTGCTCTCTTTTTTTATTACTGTTGCTTCTATATTCTTTATTGTCTCTCCTCCACTGTTTCCTCAGTGTATGTGTGTACTGTGCGATCATCATGATATAAAAAATGTAGCTCGTACTCGTTCATATAATGCATTGTCCTCTCGCCCCGCTTTTATATCCCCTATCTTCGACCCCCACTCTTCTTTTCTTCGACGCAACCTCTACCTATTTCTTGGTTGGTTGACATAGTTTTCCACCACTATCACCTGCACCTCTCGCCTTCTCATTCTGTTCTTACCCCTTCCCCAGATATGATTCTCACCCTGAACTCTTTCTGCATTGTATGTATGACTTTGCTTTCTCACGAGCGCTAGTATATGCATATGACCATGTACTATCTGTTGTACGTCGATTATGTATAGGCCACATCCTTTCCTTTGAATATAATATACATTTGCACCTCGCGATGTAGATTGGGTCAACGGGAGCGCTGAGCGTTGTACCCTTGTGAGGAGCTGCTCTGTCCCTGCTGTTGACCGACGGGGTCAATATATATGAGGTTGGGCAATGTCTAAAACATTTTATTGTGCAACTTTCGACATTCGACGGGGGCTTGGCTACACTTTGAGGAAGTATAAGTACAAGTACAGATCTTGAGGGGACTGAAAATATATGTACACGGTAAAAAGACGAAGGACGAAGATGCTAAATAATCAAAAAACTCTTATAAATTTGCGAAGCCATATAGCATTAGTGCGAAAACGCAGCGCTCGAGTATGAGTATGGATACGAATATTGCGCGTCGAATATAGGATCGTTGAATGCCCCACCGTAACGAAAGGCGTCCTCGAGCTCATGGTCGACAGTCGAGTCCGCATCGCTGCCTATCGAGCCATCGCCATCCTCGGAGTCGGATTCGGAGGCTTTGTACACACGGACAATCATGCCTCCTGAACCAGGGGGAGTAGGGAGTCCAGAGTCAGCCTCGGGATTGCTTGATACTATGCCGCAGCTAGAATGAGCAGACGTGGAGGAGCAGGTCTCGAAGAGACCCTTTCGAGCGATAGACAGATAGTCTCGACTGCTACTGTCAAGATAAATATCCAACTGCTGGAGACCATACGCTCTACCCATCGAACGATTATTAACGAGATCCTTCACAATGTACTCTAAATCCTCTATGCGGAGGCGTCCGCCACGTATACAGAGCTTCTGGAGCCGTGGGCATGGTGCAGAGCACAGCGCCGCCCATTTACAATCCCATTGCGAATCGGGCGACTGGGGCGAAGGGCAAGGAGAGGTAGAAATGTTGGGAAGGTTAACGTTGAAAGTCGATGACAAGGCTATCACGGCTAGCATCGGTTGTGGCATCCCGCGTATATCAAGCGATTTGAGGTGGGGGAGGGAGAGGAAGAAGGTCTGGAAGTCTTTAGTGCAGGCCTTTATACCTTTCAGAATCACTTTTTCGAGGAGAGGGAAGGGTGATAGGGTAAGGGACCTGCCGGTATCAGATTGTAGATGTGAGTGACTCAAGCCCAAGCTTAAGCTTGGGGTTGGCGGGATTACGCTCCTTGTGGACTGGGCGTCATATTTGTCTTCGTCGTCTTCGTAGGTCCGGAAAGTGGGATTGGTAGGGTCATAATATCCATCTTCTTCGTATTCTGGGGAGAATGCTGTTACATCGCGAGCAGCGACGTACCTCAACAAGACAGCAGCATCGACCTCGTCTACATCTGACGGGTTAGTTGCGTCCTCGAGCGTAAGCACACGGATGTTGGGCGCTTCAAGCATGGATAGAACATAGCAGCCATCCAAAGCGGTTCGATAACCGACAGTAAGCTCTTTGAGATGTGGAAGAGATATCGGCGATAAGCGCTTGTCAAGCCTACTGGCTCTCGCACCGAGCTTCAGTGACAAGCCGATGTCTTCGTCGATGAAAAGACCTGAACCATTCACGATGAGAGTCTGTAGGCTGCTACAGGAAGCCAAGATATCGCGAAATTCGGAGATGGTCGGGCGAACGTCGAGCGAGTGAGATGACAGCTCAAGGGTATGGAGGGCTGGTGAGTCGGCAGGTAAAAGGGATGGAAGGGATGACCAGTCTACGTGCACTCCTCGAAGAACAGTTTTACGCAGGCGGGGAAGGAGAGGGGCGGATGTGTGAGCTAGAGAGCCGTCTGGCTTGAGGAAGAATGGATGTTTCATGCGTTGCGGCTGAAACTGCGGGGAATGACTGATATAATCGTTACAGCGCATGAGTGTTAGAGATTCGAGGAGAGGAGCTCCGTGCTTAGTCAGAGGAACATTGAGCATAGTCAAAGCTGTGTGCATGGGTGCCCATGTGTCGGTGAGTATGTCGATGGACCGCCAGCGAGACAGGTGAGGGAGAAGTAGAGACATAACAGCCTTCATATTACTTGGAGAGAAAGGAACTGTATATTCTGAGTGATCGAAAAATGATATCCTGTTCGAGGTAAGATTTAGGACAAAGGAACATCTTCGAGAGAGAAAGTGACATACTCTGGCTCACAAAAATCCCAGTTAATATCTCGAACGTCGAGAAGAATGTCCAGGGGACATTTTCTAGAGAGGGACAAGTACGATTCGATACGTGAGGTCTTTAGTCTCGGTTCCTGATAGATAACACCCCGACAGCTCGATTTGTTTGCTGAAGCCTCCAAGGATCCAACCGTAATGCAGATGCTGGTCCACAAAGCCGGGGTGTTAAAAGCGACCAACCTCCAATGCCTGCATACAGAAGAGAAAACCAGCGGCGCCTTCACACTCTCAGTATTGAAAGGCGGAACTTCCTGCAACTCCGAATCATCCTCGGACGCATCCAGAAAATGCGTCCCTAGAACAAAGATATACGAGAGGAGCTCAACGGGAAGAGCATGAATAGAGGAACGTCCAGGGAACGGCTCGCGATACATATCTCAAGCACTTGGCTGAAGTTGAGAGATGCGTATAGCGCCTAATAACGGTACCGAGCGTATAAGTGATAGCAAGAAAGGAAGGATGGAAGTAAAGCCCACCAATTACTTTAAGTATTAGGATATCCCTTTGTCTTATGCGAAATACCATCAAGCCTATAATCACCCGTAGCAAAGGCGCGTGGCACTGATGCAATAAGATCGTATCGGGCGATTGTCTCACCTACCACGATTTCTTTATTGTTTTGTCAAGCCCTGGAAGTAACTGCCGATAACAAAACAAAAAGAGAGTGAATTGGCGAACGACTTCTTCTTTGGAATTGGGAAAGTTTTCAGAGACTAAGACGTACTGGGTTATGAAGAAACGAGGCTCTACTTCTGTGCACGATTCATCGTGGGGGCTCTCCAGTGAGCTGGAAGTAGGACCAGCCAAAGCGACTGTGAAAAGAATACCATCGAGTCAGTCTCGGCGGTGCTTCCCAAAACATACGAACAAAGAGACTCGCAAAAGAGGATCAGAAATATCTGAGATCTCCACATCACGTGAGAAGTGATGGCGTTCAACCAGGACTCAGGCAACCCAGAGGGAGACCGCAAAAAAAAATACAAAGTAACACCCATAACGAGTACTCACAAACGGACTCGTTCCATATGCACTCATACATATACATCCACTAATTCCGAAAAACGGTATCAAATCATGATATTTCTCCTAAAATTCCGGAAACGTCCTGAACCTTTCAGGGAAAGTGGCGAAAGCTATTGATAGTAGAGAAAAATGAACTGGAGGGGGATAGGTATGTTGTACAAAGCATATGTATGTATACACGAGGCCATGGTCGAAACGGAAAGCGGCGCTAATACTGGAGGAGCGGAAAAAATCAACAAAAATACACTCATATAAATGACAATTAACTTGATTATTTGAAGAGAGAGACCACCCGGAGAAAGAGAAAAAAAAAATAGGCATGAAAAAACCAGTCCATGTTGTCTGTCCTATAAGCAGCCGGTGGATTGCGGTCACTATGGTGAAGCAACCAAACCGCTCATCTTCAGAAACGACGGACTAGTACCTCCGAAATTGATGCTGTTAGCGCCGCCACCCGTTGACGAACCATTGACGTCGGCAGCCGGCGTCGCTTGTTGTTGAGGCTGAATGAACTCTGGAGAGAACATCTGCCCAACATCAACACTACTATCACCAAACATAGCTATCATGTCCACAGGAGACAGATACATTTGCTCGCCCAAATCCATTGCAGAAGTGTCCAAGAAGGACGACGACGGCGTGGGCTGGTTTTCGGCTGGGTTAGCACTTGCGCTAGACGACGCATTGTTGGGAGTCTGGAAGGTCGATGACTTGGGAGGGTCTGCGAAAAAGTCTCCGGGTGAAAAGGCTTCTGGGCTACTACCGGTGTGCGACGGTGAATCTCCGCTTTGACTTCCTCGAGCAATAGAAGACGTCTTCTTGCGTACAGGCCGGATCCAGGCAGGCCTATTATTATTATGTGGATTATCTTGTCGCGTGGGGTCGAGAGGAATCTGAGTAACTGCAAGCGAAAGAGGAAATCAGTTAGTCCCATATGAAATGGCGCGGATAGACTAGGGCCTGGGAAATGAGACAGAACACTCACGTCTACAGAATTCTTCAAGTAGATCGCCTGACCGGAGGCCACAGACATAGCGACCGCTAAATCTCCGTAACAGACCAACACACGAGCGCAAAGCATCAAGCCCGGGTGCTATTAGCGGCTGCATTGCTTCAGATTTGCAATTCAAGAGAATGGCGACCAACGTTCGACCAGCCTGAGTTAGTTGATGTATAACATGCACGCCATCTTAAAAAGAAATTCCGCCGGAGAATCAGAGAGACTGAAAGCAAAACGACAGAAAGACAGAGACGTACAATAAGTCATCAGCCCCTTCCCGGCAATCTGCATATGAGTGGCAATAATCTGCAATGCCGAATTATGTGCAGCAATCATGGCTTCTTTCTCTGCCTCAGTCTGCGTCAACTTTGGCTTCTGCTCTTCCCCACCCTCTCCGCTATTCATCCTCTCCGCGACCTTATGCGTGAACCGATGCCTATAAATCAACATCCTAACAAAATGCTCCATACAATGCAACCTTTGCGCCTGTGTAAGCCGAATGGTATCCTCACTCGCAAGAGTCTCGGGACTCTGCGCCCAAAACGGTGGAATACTCCTATGGATCTCATCCAACAACGACTCTTCCTCCCTTAGCTCATTAAACCCTTTCGACTTGCTTAACACCGATGCTGCACGGGACAAGAATGGTGAGAGCGCCTGACGTGGTGGGGGAATGTCCAACACCGACTCCAACACTACCATAAACCTCAACGAGCAAATAAACGAGCTCATCCTACACTCCGTTCCAGGCGGCGGCACACCGAGCCTATCCTTCGTGATATACTCGTCGTCCACAGCCGCAGGCTCACCCACATCGCAATCTCTTAGCCTTATGATCGGTGGCCTCCCGAAATGCGCACTGAGCTGCTTGTCCCAGATGTACACACACCAGAACGTCCTTTTCCGCACCTCGTCCTCGATTGGGTCAAACAGGTCGTAGGTGTCGGCGGACCGGTGAAGTCCTGCGTCAATGGAGATGGTAATAGCCTCGGAAAGTAGGGCTGCAGCTCGAGATAGACGACCGAGACCTACTGCGTACACAGCAGCGATGAGGTCCGCTTGTATTGTGTATAGCGTTGGTCTGTCGGCGATGGGAAGGGTCCGCAGGCGTCCCAGAAGTTCGAACCACTGAGTCCCAGCAGAAATGCCGTCAGCAGGGTTTGCACGAACACGAGGGTCGTCCATGTGTCTCGAAGCCAAACAACAGATCGCCACAATAAATGTAGCAAACCCTGGCTCGCCCCATTTTTGCGGATTCCCATAGTCCTAATCAAAAATAAAGTGAGGAGAATGACTCTCGGAGGACAAGATGCCACATACCGATAAGAACGTAGGGACATGAAGGAATGGTAGGATGTAGTATGAGGTAGACAGAAAACATTGCACCAGGCTAAAGACCACCGACAGAAAACGTATGAATGAATTGTATTGCAGAAACTATTCACCAACACGCACCTATCCATCAAATCTGGTGGGATAATTGCCGTAATCATTCTCCAAAGCATCTGAGGATTAATATCAGTCCGACGTGCAGTGCGATTGGGAAACCAGTCCGATTCGGTGGCGTTCGCACTTCGTGGGACAGAATCACCACGGGCAGTTTCTACACTTTCCGGTGTCTTCCTTTCAATGAGAAGATCTAAGAGCGGAAGACCCGAAGTCTCCCCCTGCCACCGCGTGTATCCTTCGTCGTCGAAATAGAGGTACGAAGCCGAGAGGGACATCTTGGACGTTTCCTCAGCCAATTGGTCCGCAGTGGTAGAATTTTGATTGTTGTACAGCCCTCCCATGAACGACTGGAACGCACTCGAAGGGCTTTGTTGCTGCTCATCTTGCTTGACGTCAGGTGGTGCAAAGTGGGTAGAAGGATTGGTGAGGGGGAAAACATGCAGAGACGGAGGAGGTATGCCTGAAGGAAAAGCACGAAACATGAAAGGGGCAGTGGGGCTAGTCGGAGGATCGGTGTGAGGTGGATTTAAGGGATTCAAGGCGGGATTCCCTCCAGCCGCAAAGACCGCAGGAGGAATCGCTTGGATAAGGGTTTCCAAGTGATGCATACGGTCCTCCAGTGTGGCCGTCCGTCTGCAATTAAATCAATTTGCGCTCCACAAAAGATCCCAAGTTCCGTACTCACTTCGACTTGTGAGGATGTGTCCTCTTTCCTGGCTCCTCAAATGTACAGGCGGAATTTGCGGATAGACACGCCTGACAAGGATGCCCTTCATCGCACTTGATTCGTCGGCGACTAGAGAAACTATTCAGATCTCTTACGCCCCACAACGCCGACACTATGCGCTCACCGACATCGGTCACACGCCCTACATCCACCCAACTTTCAGGAATATTTCATCTAAAGCAGATACCAAACGCACCTGCTTAGTTTAAAGCGTCTTTCCTTGAGAATAGATGAGCTAGACTGCTCTGGATTCTCAGAAGTCGTAACCGGAGGCATGATGAGAGTAGAAAGAGATAAATTATTGACTTTGGCGATAAAATTATGACTTGGTCATAAACGGGTCATAAGCACAAGATCTAGAGGGCCCGAGGGTCTCCTGACAAACCGGTCCTTTCCGACATATGACCAAACTTGGAATTTTGCGGTGCAGCCTCGGTACGCAACGGCTGTAAGCTATTCTAATTTCTAGTTTTTTGCTTGCTTCAAGTTCGTTGACAAGCTTCAATGTGAAATGTTGATAGAGCCACGAGCAATGCATTGCATCTAATGTAAGTGAGTAGTTAGTCTCGGTGTCTCAAGCTCTCAAGTGTCAATCGAATTACATAAGGAAATAATCACCCGGTTTATTCCAACCAATCTTGTGTTTCACATTTGGTATTGACATATACGTAGCTAGCACTCTGTATCGACAACCGAATAATGTTATGGTATGCAGAGTCCGAGGGTAATGATAGAAATAATAAGATACTATGTGACAGATGTATGAGAGCGAGAGCCTGAGGGCGAGAGAGGGGACGCAAGAGAAAAGAGAGACAGCGAGAGCGGTGGAAAGTAGCACGGAGAGGATAATAGCGAAACGTAAGTAATAGGTGTAAAAACTAGAGGCAATTGCAAAGGAAAGAAAAAAGAAAGGAACCAAGGAAGCAACAAAAATATTCATCATAATACATCTCCAAAAGAGCCCAACGACATTAGTCTGATAGTCGCTTTCTATTACACATTTCTGCATTCTTCTAAAACGCTCGACCACCTTGCCAAGAAACCGCACTAGCCCTCCGTTCGTCATCATCGTACTGCGAATACTGAGAATACTGAGAGTATTGTGAATACTGTGATTGTCTGACAGTATCAGCATCACTGCCCCCATACTGCGCTTGCTGATGATGATTATAGGGCGATAAACCCTGCCCATACTGTTGCTGTTCAGGCGCATACAGATGCTGCTGCGGCTGCTGATACTGCTGATACTGATAGCTATGGCTATTCCCAGAAGCAGAACCGTCCTCCGCAGAGAAGAACTCGTCATTGGCAGAAGTAAACGTCGCAGCACTAGCAGATCTCTCGCCATGACCAACACTGTCTGAGCCCAACGGCGGACTTCTAACTCGCATCTCGTATGAGCCAGGACTATGTGGAGGATCATGCGAGCCACCACTAAGCCTCCGCATCAACCCTGCAGCCTGTGATGATCCAGGCAACTGCAACGTCGGTGATCGAGGCTGCGGAGGTGGCGAAGAAGGCATAGGCGCCCTAGGTGTCGCAGGTATGGTCTTCATAGTAGCAACACTTGACCTCCGACTCGGCGGTGTGCTCGTAATTGTCCCATCAGGGTACTTGTACTTAGGCGAAGGGAGGGGTGAAGGAGGGGGAATCTCTGATGCAGAATAGTACGACGTTCGCACTGGTTCCTGCGGCGATCGGGAAGGAGGCAACAGTTCATCCCTTGACAACTCGTATTGGTCTGCGGAGTCATTCAGGGGGGGTGTATCCAGGTATGTCGATCGTGCTGCGGGGTACCCAGTACCAGGACTTGCTGTCAGAGCGGGCTCATACTGCATGTTATGGGCAGATAACTCGGACACAGAACGAGCATGAGCTTCACGGAACATGGGGGCAGCTTCGAGGGTGCTAGCGCTGTGATCTCCGCGTTTCTTTCCGTTCCTATGTGCAATTCCAAGTCGATCCTTCAAATCGCCTTTGACCCACGCCTCCCTAATGATATCCTTATCGAGAGGGAAGTATGCAGAGTTGATGAATTTGACGATGAATCGAGGAGCTGAAGTAGATAGGGGTCAGAATACAAAAAACTAGTTAGTGGTAGTGACTTACCGAGCGCCACTATAGCTGAAAATACGACCGTTGTCCAGAACGTTAATTCACCAAAGAGAATGATAACTTCATCTATGAAGTCGCTGCTGAAGAAGAACGAATAGACGCAAATCCAAAGTAACATGACAATAGTGGAACCGAAAACGATAATCCAGGTAATGACAGTCCAACTATGAAGAAAAAGCCTTCAGTTAACATTATGGCCGATGCAAACATCGCGAAAACTCACTAGTTAGTACTGATCCCGACGTAAGTGTTAGCAGCAAAGATAGCAGCGACAGCAACGGTCGTTCCAAACTCTGAAAGCGCCTCAATGGCTTTCCCATTCCAAGAGACCGTTAATCCAAGAGTCCAAACCAGGTATGGAATGAAAAAGACCACTGCCGACTGGTAAAGACCATCGCCCATGTACAACCAGAACTTGGTGCGGGTGTATTCAAGACCTCGAATACCACGAACATACAACTGAGGGAATGCTAAGGCAGCCTTGGCATTGATGTCTTGGTCGAAAGCTACAAGGTGGTGTCGAATGATAAATGACTATAGAAAGGGGTAAATGACGCAGAGCTTACCTCCGAGAATGATGACCGGTAGTGATGTAAATACAAGGTTGTACAACAAGACGAAGGTGTATTGGTACAGATATGTCGCATCAAAGCTAGACTCGCATGTCAATTAAGCAAACTATGACAAAGGTATCAAGATTAGATACCTGTTAAATGGAAGAAACCAGAACATCGCAAACGTCCAGATAACGTTCTACAACGCAACATGATTAGTATCAAGAGACAGAGTACAACAGACGCAAGCCCACCTTGTAGAAAAAATTACTGTGCATGTCTGCCACACGTTGATACGACCAACGACCGTGTACAAGTAAAAGCTTCGTCAAGAAACGGAACTGGCCAAACGCATAGTCGGCAGACATCGCCGCCTGCGAACCCTCCAAACCAAATAACCCGCACCCAATATTTGCCTCTTGGATCATAGCAACGTCATTAGCACCGTCACCAATGGACAATGTCATGGCATTTCGTCCGTCCTTGACCTGTCAAACGGAGACCATGTCAAAGCATGCACATAGATAAATTGAGTAACAAACTAACCAGTTTAACTGTCAGCGCCTTCTGAGCAGGTGACACTCGACAGCACACGACGGTTTCACACTGAGTACCAAGGTTGAGGAAAAGGGGCTTGAGCTCGGGAGTAAGGGCGTGCCGCAGAGTGTCGCCATCAATGACGACAGCGAAGGAAGCTTGAGCGCCTGGCACGAAGCCCCGTTTGCGCGGATCCCATGAAGGAGGCCCAAGAACGGAAGCGATCTTGTTCAACCCAGCCTCTATCTGGGAACGAGCTTGTTCAGCTGAATCGGCAGATAGAATCATAAGCTCCATATCATTCTTGAGGAGATTGCAGCTGTATCCGATTTCAATAGCGGTCTGCAGTTTGTCACCT
>RCHF01001561.1:0-20208 GCA_003987895.1 Neonothopanus nambi | reverse complement strand
CTCAGCTTGTATCACAGCAAGGGACTTCTTTTCCTACTTTTAGTGCCCCTATGAGGATTTCCCTTTCTGTTGTACTCAGGTGGGTCACATAGCTCATCGAGTGAAGCATGCAAGGCATCAAACAAAGCCCACATGGTGTGCACAGAGTTCCAGCATGTGCTGACGAGCTGCTTCAGTGTAACATAGGGAATATTTTTGCCCTTGCATATCTTCTGTAGCTCAGTCTTCAAAGCCTGAGAGTGATGAATCTTCTTCCCCATCGCACGCATCTAAAATCATATGAGATCGAATTAAAAGAGAAGAATCTGGAGACAAACCTTGCTGAATGTGAGTCTAGCATCATTAAGCTCCCTGTCTG
Source organism: Neonothopanus nambi (assembly GCA_003987895.1). Taxonomy (NCBI): domain Eukaryota; kingdom Fungi; phylum Basidiomycota; class Agaricomycetes; order Agaricales; family Omphalotaceae; genus Neonothopanus; species Neonothopanus nambi. Next base: position 19,850 of record RCHF01001561.1, on the reverse strand, counting down.
ACAACAGCAGCAACTCGAGGTTATGATCTTCAAGAAGAGCATCAACATCTTGCCCCAGTTCTTCAATGAGCTCTGTATCCTCCATGTCACAACCAGGGTCCTCATCATCCACATCGACATGATCCAGACCATACTGTAAACCATTGTCCTCAACATCTTCCTCAACATCGACTATATCCCCCCCTTCCTCAACATCTTCATCATCTTCGTCCTCATCTTCATCTTCCTCATTATTGACGCCATTTTCATTGTTGTTGCCACCTTTTTTCTTGAAGGTAAACAGAGAGAGAATGGCCTAAATATTGGTCAGCATATACTTGTCACTGGATGCTGCAAATAAGTGATATGTTCGTACTTTGCAAATGAGATTGAAGATGTGAAGAATGCAGCAAACATGAGTAGACAGACCAGCTGGTGAATCGGGAAACTTTTCTTCAAGAGAATCAATCATCTTGTCATTGTTGGATGTGTTATCTCCAACAAGGCCAGAGATCTGAAACAACAATGAGGATTATTTTGGGTAGGATGAATAACAGGTATACCTTTTTGGAAATTTGAATTTTTCCATACACTCAATCATCTTGTTAGCTAGATATTCTCCAGTATGGCTTTTGGAAAGCCTAAAAACAAATCAGCAAAGACTAAGCACAAGATATGACTAGAAACTTACTCAATGAAATCAAGAAGAAAGGACTGAAGCTTGGCATCCTTGATGAGATGAACAACAATTCCCAGAAAAGATTTAGTATTGGGTGCTGTCCAACCATCAAACGAGAGGTGCAGAAAGCCTGGATAGCTATGTAGCATTCCTGCCACATAAGGAAGACAGATACGATGGACTTCACAGACATCATGGGACAAAGTTTTTTTGGAAATTAATTCGACATTGGGATTAGCAATCTTGAGCATGTTTTGAAGACGAGGATCAGAGACTATCTTGAAAGGCCAAAAGCTTTCACAAACCCAAAAAACCATCTCAAGGCAGAGTGTGCCCTTGTTGTAGGAGTTAGCACTAACATATTGGGTGATTGACTGCAAGGAAGCAGCAACTTTCCCTTTACAGTTGTCGCAATGTTTTTTTAGATTTGATGTTGAAGTGTCATAGCGAGCATGAGTAACTGATTTGCTTGGATAACTGGAGAGCTTTGATATGAGCAAGATTGTACCAAGGCAATACAGAAGCACGTACACTGAGCAAGGGAACTTATACTTCACTACACCTTCATCAATGAAGAGCTGAATCACAGCTAAGTTGAAGTGATGATAGGAGCTACTAGCACTTGTGGAGGACCAGCTACGTATCTGTTCCTCTATGCATGGAAAAGAAAGTGTCAGCAAAGGAAAAAGAATAGAAATGTCTTGAGCTCACGGAGAATCTCTTCATTCGATTTCCCTGGATAGCACTGAGCAAATCACTTGTCCTTGTCTTTAGGGTCGTCAGCTGCCTCCACATCTTTCTTTCGCTGCTTTGGTGGTGATGGAACTGGATCCGGTGTTTGTGACAAATCTTCAATATTGGAGGTGGGCATGGAGGAAGTGGCATGACTAGTCAAAGGTGAGATAGTGCATTTTCTGCTGCGCGGAGCCATAACGTAGAATACAGGATATAGAACAGAGGCTGAAAAGAGTGAGCAAGCATGAATTGAAAGAAAACAAAAAGTATATATACCATGATGTGTGGACTGAAATCGACTCAGAAATCCATTGTGCAGCTCAACATAAATCAGAAGGCACCATGTATACTGCAAGTCAAAGCGCACTCCAGATCCTACACATACGCTATATTGATGAACAAATAGAGACAAATCTCTTGAAACAAAAATGTGTAAAGTTCAACAATGAAACTCTGGGGCATACCCAAGAGCTCCAAGTGCCTGGGACATACCCATGAGCACTCATCTGTCAGGACGAACCTGCACAGATACCCAGTGCAAGAATAAAGCAAGCAGAGGTAAGAGGTAAGAGGCAAGAAACAAAGTACACCATTGAATCTACACAGGTAAACATGTCTCAACAATGTGAGGTTGCAGCACAACTTGTGCAAACTACATCCAAAATTGATCATCGATTGATATCTCTCCTCATCCTCACCATCCATCCATCTCATATCTCTCTCTCTGCATCGTTGGGGCAATTTAGTTCTGTACTAATTGCATAGTGACACAGTTCTGCACTGGTCACTTGTTTGCATTCAATCTTGTATTGGTGCAATAGCATTCACTTCATTACTGGCACTCCTTGATTATTTCAACATCTTTAACATTTATGAACTCCTGGTGAGTAACATCTTCATATATTTTAATGTGCCAGTCTAACTCATATGTTATCATAGTGCCAAAATCTCACATTTGACATGCCTTCTCCCACCCCCACTACCTCCAGCACCTCAGCCACACCACTCACTATGCTTGATTACCAACAAAACCCCCAACTGCTCACATGTTTTGCCAACCCATCTGCTCATAAGTCTGTAACAATCCCTCTCTTACAATCGGAGTACTAACACTTTTCTAGCAATTAAATCTTTTGAAGGTCATGTCAGGAATGTGATACCTGGCGAAATTCTAGTTACCTCACCTAATATGCAATACCTGTACGAGCCTCCTCTCAATTTATGTCAAGTCCATATGTGTCGACTCTTGCATTTTGGATGTGATGATCCCCTGTATTACCCTCAACCCTTCAATCTAACTGTCACCCACCTTGCTGTTATACACACTCCGGTGTATGATTCCAATGATCCATATCATTTAGCATGGCTCATCCCAACAGAGTCTCACTTCACACCAGTGAACAACCAACATCTTTGCTCAGGGCTTGGAATGCTTGACCAGGAACTACTTTCTTGTTTTAAAAGGATTTGTCTTGAAGTTCTAGAACAACAGAAGATCCCATCCTCTGATAACTTCATTGCAACTGGTATTATACAGCTACGGCGTCTTTTGGACTGCCTCAAAGTTGCTGCTACTCAACATGATACTTTCCTTTGATTCGCGTGTGCACAGCAACAACTACTTGAGCTCGTTGCTTGTGAGGCTTGGCTGATGACATTTTGAGATCAGTACAAGGGAAAAGATGGGAGAAAAACTCCGCATCCTTTAAGCTCAGTGGTTGGTGCATTTACAGAGGAGCTAGATGTACTGGATGCACTCTTCTATGCAGGCATCCCTGTATGGTATGTGCAACCTATCTCCCAGTCACCTGCTGTGCGTATCAATAGGATTGGAGCCTTCGTTGCAGAAGATTTTCGTCACAAGCTTCTATTACACACAGGAGACAAGTTGGATGTGGAAGATGCTACCCTGCCACATCGAATCATCTACACAGGTCTTGCCAATAAGCCAGAATGCTATCTTTCAATGGCAAATTATATTTGATCTCTATTTCAACATCCTTCACTCTTTGGCTCTGATCAGGCATGAAGTAAAACATCAATATTGCAAACTAGCCAGCTTTTGGCGTCTTCCTCGACACTGAGCAGCTCGTCATCATTTCAGCTACATAAAGCTCCCTGTAAGTCAAAATATTATCTACTGCTTGCCTATGGTTTCTCATCATTTATTAGATGCAAAGAATAAGAAAAAGTTGACAGCCAAGAATGACAGGAACAATACTTTCCTCGAACCAGATAACCCACTGAACCCACTGTCAATTCCAGCTTGGAAGCATGCTCTTGAGCTACTATCAGACTACAATCAATCACTCCCTCCACCCAATGGTGCTGATGCAGGTTATCATCTTCCACCTCCCTGACTTCTATTTTCACCTACAAGCCAAGTTATGAAGGCAAAATTTTTCTGTACCTGGCTTAAGCTTCACACTCTTCTGATCTATCATCTCTCATTCTCATCACGCCATCTCTCCAATAAACAGTGGAGAAGCCTTTTAGATGTTGGTGGAAGTGGACTCTCTGAGCATAAACTGTCAACACATGCAGAGAGGCAGCATGCTGAAATGCAACAACTACTCCAAGACTTTTTGAAGCATAGCTCATTGGGCTTGAAGCTGGATAATCTGGAACAGGCATCTGTATACTGGAATAATGAGTGGCTCACTGATTGCAAGATCCCCCCCACTGCTATAGCACAGCAGATCATGTGGGAGTTGTATGAGCTGAACTTCCACTTGGAGCTTATCGCATTAGACACTGAGCTTGACAGCAGTGGCATGTCCTGCATTGACCACCAAGATCTTCTTGAGTCTTGTTGGTGTGGGACTGCAGATCATGTTGACCTAGGCAGTGCTTCAATGGGGCTAGGTGCAATTACAGTGGCAGATCGGGCACCATATTTGGCCAAATTGCATTGTGTGATGTCCACATGGAGAGGAGAGTGGCCAGTGGAGTTACTTGATGCCTTTCCAAAAGATTTTGCAGCCCACAACTTTCACGTTGTTGTTGAGTGTGTAGAGCACTCAATGGCAATATTCTATACACGGTCCTTTCTCGAAACATTTGGCTGTGCAGCGGTGCTACCCCATCGACTTGTTTAGGCCACAGTGGCACTATTTCCTTTATGCAATTTCTATATACAGCATCGACTTGTTTTCTCTATGTTCTGGACCTATGCTGGTGCTCTCATAACATTGTAAGTCCATTGTTTGCTCGAGGCTATATATTCTGAAGTATGCTCATCCCAGTTTAGCTCTATCAGTGACCATGGATTCTCTTTTCATCTGGCTTGAAAGCTTGCAGCTACTTGCTGAACTACCCTTTGTATATAATACTTCTCAAGTAGCTGGAATTGTAACTGATCATAGTGTTCAGTGTCACACAACACCTAATGCCACCCACTGTCTTGCTCATTCTGTTGCTTTGGTTCACACCATGCTACAAAGTACTTCATTGGAATTTGCTGGTCTTGACTGATTGATTTGCTACAAAGATATGTGCGTAAGTATACTTCTTGTTCAAATGCATTTGCTGACTTTGAGTTCTGCAGGAATGTTCAAGAGCCATTACTTATGTGTGCCTTTTATTGAAGCTAGTCTCAAATACTGTTCTAATGAGAGTGTAAATAGCAGCTGTATTGATTTTTCCTGTCTGTCTTGACCCAATAGTATACAATGAGTATTGTTTGTATATTTGTTTGTATATAATTCTTAAAATAAGATCATTTCATTGAAGATACCCTAGTGTACCTTGAGGTACCCTAGTATACCTTGAGGTAGAAAATACTGTGAGGTACCTTTGTATCCATACTCGGAGAGTATGGGTACTTGTTTTCCACAGATATAAACAGATACAGGTATGGATTTTCAATTTTTTGTACCTCAGGGTATGAGTACGGGTGATCTGCCAGGTGTACTCATGCCATGCTCTGGCTAAGTCTGATGGGTCTGTGGGCATTTGGGGTTGTACAGGTGGGACTGGCTCCTCAGGGATAGGAGAGGGGGATGGGCAGAGGTCATGGAAATCGGGAGTGTCGGGACACTCATTCAATGTGGTATCATAAGACCAGTCAGAGGGAAGATTGGAAACTTCAGTTTCCGGAGTAGGCATTCAAGACAATTCGTCAGCACTGGACATTTTTGTACTTGAGGGCAGGTGTTTATTTTGGTTGAGGGTGGGTTTTTGGCTTTTGCAGGAAATTGGGGGGCATCGGGTGAGAAAAGTTCCTACCTTTATATCTTTTGAGTTGTTCCAATCAAAAACTTAAAATTTTCTCACAATCACACTTTTCACACTTCTAAAAATTTTCATCACATACTTTCACATTTTTACTGATCCTACATTTCTGATTTTTCCAATTCTATTTYCCWMWACGGGTTCTTGAGGGCAAGAACCCTAAGAGGGGGATACTGTTACGACTATGCATTCTAATCTGTTTCCATTCTGATTATTCCAATTCCATTCCGACTTTTCCTACTTTATTGTCATATCATTTCTGTCATCTCAGGTCACTTCTGAGACCAGGGGTTTTTCACCATGATGATCTACTGAGTGTTTTCCCCTTTAATAACTTTCTTTATGTCTCTATATGTCATATCCTTTGTTCCTATGTTACCCCAGTCTACACGTTGCATGTAGACTGTTCTACATATGTCTATTCCTTTGTATTCATCAGAATTACTATTTTCCAACTCTAGTCATATATAAGCCGAAGCTCATGTAGTAGTTAGGCAATTAGAAAATCAACTTAGGTTGCTGGTTATCTTTTGTCACTCTAAGACTCTCTCTCTCTTGTGTTTACTATAGACTTGTCAATGTGGAAGGATAGCCTTCATGCTATTCAAAATCTTATAGTTTTCGGCTCTGTTGGATCCTTCCATTCCGACATTTCCGATCTGTTTCCACATGGATTGTCCTTCAGTCATGCTCTTAACAATCCTGCACATCACACATCACCTCCAAACTAATCATCCACTCATTGATAGAACACTACAGTAGAAGACAAAGCGCCAATACCAGAAATGCGTGATGGAACGGCATGCAGTATAATTGTTCCGGGTCAAGGTCCCACTTGTTCTCTCACTCATACCCATCACCCTTGTTACAAACCCTTGAACATCACCTCCCTGGCATGCCCACCTCTAGCCACAACAGCACCGCATCCTGGTCTCCCATCACTAGCAGCAGCCACTTGGGTACCTCTGACTGGAGTAGATCAGAATCTAGCAACAACGGCCATCACCGTCCCTGGCATTCTGGCTGGGGCGACCGCTCGAATGTGCTTCTGTATCTTTGTGATGATTTCACTGACCTGGGACTGACCTGGGCTGGGACTTCGACATGAGATTGCACACTGGATGGTTTGGATTCAGGTTCATGGGCTGATATTCAATGTGTGTGCTCCATGCAAGTTATTGTCTTACATATGTATACTGACTTGTTAAGTTTAGTATATTGTTGTGGCAATGACGTGATGGAATCCTGAGCTCCACCTCCTACTTTTACTGGCAAACAAGTCACAGACTGTCTAGCGGAGCTGGAGAGAGAGTTAGCTGAGAAGGAGGCCTAGGAAGCCGAGTTGCAGGAGTCCCTTGAAGAGGTGCAGGCCTGGGTTCAACAGTTGCAGAAGAGGATTTAGGCTATTCAGGTGGAAAATCGCATCTGGAGGATCATTCAGGATGATCTGCATGACATTGCCCAAATTGCATGAGCCTGGCTCACCTAGTTACCTTCGTTCAGTCTTTTTGCATGGTTTCAATGGTTGCATGTGTCTAGCTTAGTGTACCAGGGCACCAAAAAAACCTTTATATTTTGCAATGTGAGCACTATGATGAGTCAATACAATGAGGAATATGACGAGTGGGTACAACTCCAGGTGGCTCAGCAGGTGGGAGATGAAGCAGGGGTTGGGATATCAGCTGGGACTTCAAGGTTTGACTGAGCTCTATGAAATAGATATCATAAGTGAATAAAAATCTAAGTAAAAGATTTGCCAGTGCTCACCTGCGTTGACAACGACATTCATGCTCCTTCTCAGCCAACTGCTCTCTATTCAACACTCAGTATCGCTTTTGAGCCTCCCACTGTGCCTCCTGCCGTGCTTGTAGAGTATCTGGAGATGCTGTTTTGCATTGTAAATCAAAATAATCCCTAGATACCTGGCACTTTCTATCCCAGTTACTGAGAAATGTAAGAAAAATCAGTTCAATACTATCCAGCTCAGCATGATGCAGCAAGGAGTCAATTGTACTCACTGGAGATACCAGGCCCTCTGTCGCTCTCGATTACATCTGTCCTTTCGAGCCATCTTGCGCAATTCAAGTATTACCGGTATATCATCTTCTTCAAAACCACATGCCTGAGTGGTACTGTGAGTGCACTTCTCGACTTCAACGATGTGTGATACTCACCCCAAGTAGATACTGTTGTTCCGCCTCTCCAGTTAGATCCAGACAATGAGGGTTGTTCTTGTTGATTGTGGTTGGCACAATGATTGATGTAGATGAGGCCATTGGTGATGTCTTGAGTTGACAAGCAGTGTGTGCCACTATTCAGATAGGTGTAGAAAATCACCACAATAGCATAGAAAATCACCACACGAGCATTAGAAAATCGCCATGCGGGGAGTCAAAATTGCGCAAAAGTCACCAATACTAGTGAGAATGAGCTATGTGATTGAAAGGAAAGTGTACCTGTAAGCTGTCAGCAATGATACAACAAAATTCCAGAAGTACTGAGATAGGGTGGTGATGGTTGTAAGTGGAAGTAGCTTGATGGTTGTCAAAGCTTCACTCAGGTATCAAATAGGTTGATCTTATGTGCTCGTACTGAGTTCAGGTGGGTCAGCACCTGTAAGCTATCAGTAATGATACAGCAAAGAGGTTCATGTATTGAGATTGTGTAGCAGGGGAAAGTTGTTGAAGTTTCAAATCTTCAATTGCCTCAGAGTAGGAGTGGATCTCTGGAGATATATACTATGCAACATCAAATACAGAGTATGACCAACAGAGCCCCCCTAGAAGGTATGCCTCAGTAGTGTAGTGGATTACATGTCAGTCCATGCTTTTACTAAAGTATTCAGAATGTCTGAAGACGTGGGTTCAAATCCCACCTGAGGCAATAAGTATACACTTCATCCCTATTTTTTATTTTTATTCTTTTTTTGACAACAGTTTTTTTTTTGACAACGGGGGTTTTTTTTTTGTAAACAGTTTTGGCATTGAAATAAAAATACAAAAACTACACTTGATGATACAAGAAATATCAACATTTATTCAGATATGGTTGTAAGTCGAACATCAATCGCTGCATATGGTAGAGAATGATAGCAGTCCTTCACAGAATCAGAGCAGGAACGAGGCAGGAAACAAAGAGTGGGTATGATTTGAATGGCATGCAGCTAGAAGCGGATACTGTAGATTTTCAGTTTTTACAGGCAATGTAAGAAAGAAAAAAAATATGCACCCTTCATTGCCTAGTTATATGACGAAGTTTCGTTATCTTTACCCAGCTCATGATAGTTGTGATATAGTTGAAAATTCATGCGAGAACTAGAAAAGATTAGAGCTAGAATCCATAATGAGATAGTGAGTGAGAACATACCAGTGTGAAATTGAGAACAACCAGCCTAATGGAGAATGAATGGAGAATGAGATCATGAACAGGAACCACAAAGCGTGCACAACAAATGGGTCGAGAAGATCACTGAAAGCTGAGAAAAGGGCTCAACAACACACTAAAAGCTAAGACACGTAAACGAGGGTTATGGGAGAGGTTTGGAACTCACCTGGGATAATGAAATGGAGTATTGCACGGTCACCAGTGAGTCTCCTGCTAAAAAAGAGTAAGTTAGTTGGTAGGAAGGCAGTTGGTATGTAGTCGAAGGAAACATACCTCTGCAATTGGCAGTGGACAACAAGTAAAAGGGAGTGTGACAGCATTGACACCAGGTTGACACCCACCAAACAACCAGAACCTCCAGAGAAACAAAGAACAACAGCGGTACAGCATCATGCATTTAATCCTTTCATTTATCCATTCTGAATCTTACTTTTGCTCTACTTGTTTTCAAGTGTCTTCTACTGATGAAACATGCTGCAAATAGACAGCTCCAGCATGACGATGTACGTCGACATTGAGTCCTGGATAATGACTTCAAATCCGTCCAGTCCCGAGAACAATGCATATCAAGTGCTACAGGATGTGTCTTTGAGAGTCACCATTCACCTATGAAAGGTTGTACACCTTGGAAATTCAGAATGTCATGGGAACCAGCTGATAGCTCATCATTGGCTTTGGATGCAGATGGAGCTTGGTATGAGGAAGAAATTGCCAGGGACCCATATGACAACAGCTCTTTTGCACAGCTTGAGGCCATTGGAAAGAGAAAAACACAGTCCAGACATTCAGTAGGTGATCCTTCTAAATTTTGTAGCTTTTATACTGACATTTCATGGTCTGCAGCGGTGCCCACATATCGTGTGGTGTGATCTTTATTGCACAACCTACCTCGATGAGCTGCTTCAGACTGATGGACATGGGGACTATATAGAACAGGTAGAATGCATGAATTGCATTGCTTGTAAGGAGCGCCAGCCAGCAGAGGCCGAGTACTGTTGCCAGGAGTGCTTCCAACAGGACCTGGTCTGTCAAAAATGTTGTGTGTGCCGTCACCACCAAAATCCATTCCATAGAGTCAAGGTATGTGGTGTGGTTGTAATTTTTGTATCTAGCATGCTTACACTGTCAAGAGGTGGGATGGCAGCAAGTTTGGCAAGGTTCAGCTGTCATCTATTGGACTTGTTGTTCATCTTAACCATATGAGCCGTCCATGTCCTTCAGGAAGAACGTCTCACCGAAAATTTCAAGTGTTGCACACAAATGGTATCCATGAAGTTGTTGTGATTTTCTGCAGGTGCCCATGACATATACCTGAGCACATCCAGCTACTTTGGCAGGGCCTTTATCCAGCAACACAGGATACAGTGAAGACATGTGCCACATTCGTCCTGCTAGAGTTCCTACATCTTCACTCTCTTGTTGGAAAAGGCGGCACCTACAATTTCTATTGTGTACTTGAGAAGCTCACCAGTAATATCGGTGTCAATGTTCCAAAATTGCGCTACCGGGTGTTGCAACATATGCTGATTCAATGGTGTCACTTGAAGATGTTGAAGCATGGAGGCAGGGGCAATGTGGAGGATGGTGTAGCAACTACTGGCATGGGTGATCTGGCAATAAAATGTCCTTCATGCCCACAGCCAGGGGTAAATATGGAGAAGGGTTGGGAGCAGGCACCGAAGGAAAATAGGTATATATTATTGTTTTGTACATGCATTTTCAGGTTATAAGATTTTGTTTCTAGGTTTCTGTATGTGTTGCAGCTTTGTATTGACTTCAATTTCAGGCTGAAGAATCAGCTGGTGTCATTGTGGACTAGGGACCCAGGACTCAGGGACAGGTAGGCGTATTTTGTGAAGAGAGGTCCTTATGAAGATCATATCAAGGCACAAATGAACGATGAGGATGTAAGTGATATTCATGACTGAGTAGGGATTGGAAGCTGATTCTATTGGTGTAGATACATGTGTTGGATTCGCAGCCTTGGCACAACAGAATACAAGGTCGTCAAGAGGTCTTAGGATACACAGGGGTTGGTGTGGTGGTCTGTGGTCGAAGCGAGATGGTTATGCCCAATGGAGTTGGCAACCTGGAGAAAGGAGAAAGGTATTTCATCTATTACACCTCTATGACTTGTACTCACTTAAATTCTTAGATATGCTAATTCGGACTTCATCTTTGCATCTGCCATGAAGGTCTTTGCATGGCCGCTGCTGATGCTCATCATTAGCTATGACATCGCATGCCAATGGTTTGTGAATCTCGTGACATGGAGGAAAGACTGGTCAGATGCTCTGAAGATGCTGCTTTTGTTGAAGATGACCTCTGTGATCCCAAAATTCCATCTGCCAGCTCATTGTGACAAAGGGCATGATGAATTTAATTCAAACTTTGTCAAAGGGTTGGGAGGTGGCGATTACGAATGTCCAGAACATGTTTGGGCTCTGACCAATGGAGCGGCACCATCAACCAAGCCAATGGGTCCAGGCTCTTGCATAAATGTCCTTGATGACCATTTTGGTTACCACAACTGGGCGAAATACGTTGGATTGGGTGACACACTGGCAGCATGGTACAAAGTGGGTATTGAGGATCAAAATAAGCAGGTGGAGGCCCACCAAGGACTAACGGCGTCTCTGCCTGGAGGTCTTGCAGCTTGGTGGGAGAAGCAGTGTGCTGTTTGGGAGGATGCTCCATTGGGGAAGAAAGGTGTCATCAATCCTTTTCAGGCTGCCCAAAATTGTGAGTATCCCCTCAGTTCCTTTTTATGAAGAGTGTTACTGATGAGCAAGCATTGTAGATGCCTCGCAAGCGGCTGTGGAAAGGGAGTTGGCACTTTATGAGTCAGAGCATTTGAGGAGGGGTGGAATGGCATATCACAGCACAAGTGCTTCTGCCTTCCTGGTTCTTGGGCTTGAATTAGAGGAATCGCAGTAAGTTTCAACGTCTACATTAAAAATACCTTAAACGACTAACACTACGATTAATGACTTACAGACGAAAGCTATGGAGGTTAGCCAAGACCAGCCAGGCCCTGACTGCCACTCAAGCCACATCGCTTACCAAGCAATGTAATGTGCTGTGGGTGAAAATATGGAATTGGGTGCTTCTTCGCCACATCTACATGCCAGGACTGCTTCGTGCACTCACTGAGCTGGAGGAGGACTTTCCAGATGGGTACAACGACAATGTTGCTGCTGAGAACATTCTGCTGTGGCTTCCTTCTGTGCTCCCTGCCAATGAACGTACTGAGGCATGTATCGAGAAGCTTCCTTACATGGAGGAGCAGCTCTGCATGGCTCAGTGTAATGACACCCTTGATGACATCCAACATACACTGTGAGTGAAGACCTGGATGCTGCTTTTCAAGTATGCCAACATCACGGGTCAGAGGGATGGTGTCAAGTCTCGCACTGTGATAAATGGGATACACGACTGGGTGAAGACCTTCACAGAGACATACCGTGTTGCTTGTGCAGCTAAGCTAGTGCTGTCAGGCCCTGGAGAATGGGAAAACCAGCTGTGTGTGCTGAACAATGCAGATGTCTGGTCATATGTCAATCCTGAGCAGGTACAAAATGGCCCTGGGAGACTTGGTACAACTGAAGACGAGGTTGAGGATGTAGTCAAACCTGAACGTCCTGCGCTGTCTGCAACTGGGGATGAAATCAATCTAGTGGGTGAGGATCAGCAGGAGCTGCATTTTCGTAGGGAGCATGGGACAGGCCAGACACGCTTTCAGCTTCCGTGGATATGGCTGACCACTCCCATCAAGACTGCAGACGACATGGACGAGAAAGATGAGATATTATGTGAGGTTTGGGTGAAGAGTCATGCAAGGACAGAGAGGGCAAAGGAGGAAGTTTTATTAGTGCGGGAGGAGATGAAACATACATTACAATTTCTCGACTGGAAGGCGGGGTGGTGGAATGAGCAGAAGATGCAATGCCAGACACAGGATAGGGTGCTTGCAGAGGGGGTGCATGTGTATGCGAATAAGCAGGAGTGGATACAGAACGAGCTTGCCAGGACATTCTGGGATAAATGGTCGGCTCTGCTTGAACAACAGGCAGGCGAATTGCATACTGATAGTGAGGGGAAGATCATAGGTGAAGAGGGAGAAGATGAAGAGGATGAGGATGAAGGAGAGTGGGGAGAGGACAAGGACGACTCGGAGAGTGGAGATGGAGAGTTTGGGGAGGCCGTTTCAGTGTAGCATAGCTCCGGGACTGTCATGCTGACCTGCAAGTCTTCTTCTGTGTACTGTAATGTTTGTTTGAGTGTTTTTTTTTGGCTGAAATTCTGATATTTGCTGTAGTGGTCTTTATTTGAGATGACTAAGAATGTGGTATCAGACTAGTACTCCCTATACATAACAAGATCTTATGGTGTAGTGGTAGTACACAGTGTGCTAACTAAGTCACATAATAGCACACATGTTCAATCCCTGCCCAGTGCTACAATTTTTAGTCTGCAAGCTCATTTGCCACTGAGAACCTGGTGAATGGCCCTGGACTACCAACTAAATTTGAGATGATGAGCTGGTGGACATGTCACGTGAGGTACCTGACCTGCTTTTGGTAATGCAGTCCATCCACATACCTGCCCAAGGGCAATTGCCCTTACCTGTTTGGCAGTAAGGGAAACTGACCTTGCTGATGGTTCCTGCCCTAAGGTCAACTAGCCTTGATGAAACATCATTCCAGCAGCTTGGGTTGGACTTCAGACGGTGCTCCTCGGAATGCTTGTATAGTCAATTGTGTTAGGAGCTGACATCCCCAGCTCACAAGAACCTAAGAGTGACTCCAGAATAGTAAAGTATGGCTCAGGGAAGTGGTGGGGACCACCATGCAGTAAGAGGTGGACAGCAGGGAGGACATGGGTTAAATGAGTGACAGGGTTTAGTGGATTAGTGGAGTCATAATAAGGGGAGCTGATCACTGTCAGGAAGGGTGCACTCAGACAGTAGATCTCCACCATGGTAGACATAGGATGTATAGGCCACCAGGATGGAGTGATAGGAGAATAGATAAATAATGCACTCAGGCAGGTTACCTCCAGCAAGGTGGACAGACTAATCAGTAGGATGAACACCAGACTGGAGAGGCAGAGATAATCTAGAGAGAATAGACAGAAACAGAGACAGAGACAGAGCAGAGACAGAGACCAGACAGAGAGTAGACAGTGAACAAGCAGAGAACAGACAAAAGAGTAGATTCAAGACATTAATACCAAGACTGGGGTACATGGAACATCTACCTAGACTATATATACTAAGACTGTGAGAGTATCCTGAGTCATAAGGGGTTATGAGGAGTCAGGAAGAGTCAGAGTGAGTCAGAGATAAGGGAACCAGTACAAGGGATCAAGTATTGATGAGAAGGTTAGATGATAGGAAGGTGCTAGAGATAAGGAAAAACTGCACTTCATAACATGTAGGTGATTCTTGAAAAACCTAGGTCCACTATCAAAGATGACGAGGGCCAAGACTTCATCTAGGTTAGCCACAATATTGTTCTTCTGTTTGGTGGTGAGGTTCGATGTGAGGGCTCCCCATGTATATTCTGCCTTGGGAAAGGTACTCGCAGGAAAGGGTTCACCTGAGTCAGGTACAACCTCAGGTTGGGGCCCCTCTCTGGATGTGCAGTTTATCAGGTTTCCGGAAGTGAGGAAGACAAGGGGGTGGGCGATGTGGCTGTCGCGCTCAGGGACTACAACCTCAAGTGAGATGGGACCTTGCCTGTCTGGGGACCAGGGTGGAGAGTGTGCGTGCATAGAGACATTTGAGTCTGGCTCCAGTGCAGCTCTGTTGACGGGGTTGGGAAGCAAGTGGTTAGGTTCAGGAGGGGGAGTCCTTGCATGCATGGAAATGTTGGATTCCCATTCGCACTGGGGGTCTGGAGGGGTGGGGGTCATCATACAGGAGGAGATTTCCCCCTCCTCAGGAGCGTCAGGAGTCTGGGATGGTGTGCTAGTGGTGTTTAGCAGCAGCTGGTGGGCAGCTTGACTGTCCCTGTCATCAGAGGGAGAGACGTTCATGCTGCTTGACTTGTCTACTCTAACAGCTCTTTTGTGACTCATCTGTTCATCATCACTACCCAATTGTGAGTCCCCTCTGGTTCTGGCTCTACCGTTAGATGTTCTCAAGGCTTTGACAGTTGACTGTCTTCAACTAGGGGTTTTAATTGGTGGGTGGCTTCTCTTTGAGGCTAACTGCCTGCTGTCTTCAATGGGGAAGAGTGTGTGAGGTAGACTGTCCAGGTTGAGAGCAGACCTCAAGAAGGGGAGGCACTAGAGGGATTTTGCTCTCATTTCAAGTCTGTTGGGTGGCTTGAACCTTAATTCATTCTCTGCTCGCACTGCTCAACATCGCTGTATAGCATGTAGAGCTTTTTTTTTTTTTTTAAAAAAAAAAGGAAGGTGGTTCACTGTACTAAGAGTTACAATGAGACTTCTCACTTAGGGCACAGTAGCACTCATAGTATATTTAGGACAACTCATTATAGTTGTAGAGGAACGTAGTTACACATCCAGTATTGAAGTTATGATACACTTCCATCCAATACACCATGGATGGTTTGCCCAGCTGTTCTGTGGGCAGCTAGACATTATTCTAGCTGGTTTTTGACTGCCTAGGCAGTCTGTTGGTTTCACCCCCATAGAGGTTACTTGTCCCTTGCACTGCAAAGAGGCCAGACACCGGACTGAGCCATGATGGTGGTCCTTGTGCAAGGGCATCACACTGTACTTACATTGTACAATTGAATGTATTTACTCACTTCCTTTCTTTTATGTGCTTCACATTCAGTTCTTAGGCTCACTGCCTGTGCAGGTTCTTGGCATGGCTAAGGAACTGAAAGTCTGTGTATGGAACAATGATGAAGACAAACTTCTTGTCAAAAATCTAGTAGAAGCAAAGAAAAAGAGGCTGCAATCAGACTCTGGATGGCATCTGAAAATATGGACACCCATTGTTGAGAAACTTGCAAAGATTCTTGATCCAGCAGTGAGTCTACCAAAGACTTCAATCAAAGTACAGGAGCATTTCAGACATGTGAGTGATTTAATCTCTACTATTTGTATGATCTTGACAGGATGTTTGTTTGTCTTAGTTGAAGACACTCTGGAAACATGTCCACTTTCTCCAATATCAATCTGGGTTTGGATGGGATGATGTCAGGAAGCTCTCTACTGCCTCAGATGAAGATATGGGATCAGCTTGTGAGAGAAACAACTGAATATGATGCAAAGGGAAAAGTGAGATATTACATTTCTCTATATTTATTATATGGCTTATTTCTCAATCAGAAAAAGCCCAATAAATACATATGCTGGAGAACTACTCCATTTCCTCTCTATGATGATATGGAATTTCTCATTGAAGGGGTTACAGCTACTGGTGCAGGTGCATTTCATGCTGGAGCTGCATTGGATCATACTGAAGTAAGTTATAGATTCACTTTTAGACCTTTAATAGTACAGTTATAATATATTCTACATATAGGAATCTCACTTGGATACTGAAACTCTGGATTCTCAAGCTCCTGAGTCTCAGTCACAGTCTATCACTGAGTAGAAACTTGGTAACAATGAGAACAATCTTGATGATACATCTCAAGAGGTATGTATTGTTTTTATATACTAGAATTATTATCTAACACATTTTTATCTATTTAAAGACAATTGTTGATTCCCTCAATGATCTTACTTTATCCTTGCCTGTTCGATTGCCTACAAAACACTCTTGTTCAGACATAGTCACTCCTGCATCTTCTTAGAGAAAGCATAGAGAGAAGTGTACTGCTGAGGTGATAAGTGAGTTGGCATCTGCAATGTCTGAAATTGCTCATGCCATAGTATTAGATAGTCCTCAGAGCAAGAAGACTGTTATTGGTCTGATCTGTACTGATGGATTTGAGACAGATGAGCTAGGCCCATTGCAACATCTCATTACTTGTGATTCTGATGTTGCTCAGCTCTACTATTCTCTTGAGACAGCAGCTGAGCATGTTGCATATGCCTGTAATATACTTGCTGAATAGTACATTGTCTATAGCATTGTAGTATACCAGTAATGTCAACTGAGGCTGTTTCCACAGTTTGGCCACCTGCTCTCAAATATTCAACATAATTATCCTACATTGCCTTTGCAATTCTATCCCTGTGATCTTCTGCCTGTAGATACTCCTCCTCAGAAACAGGTGTTGTTTCTGAGTCGAGACCTCTAGCTATTTGTGTGTAGCTATGTGGATTATCTTCATCTTCATTGCTCCCTTTATCAATAGCTGGACCTGAAGATTGAATAACTCCTTGTAGTTTCTTGGCCTAGTTACTTAAGTATTGAGAATATGCAGTTGAATTAATGATTCACTCACTTTTCTTTAGCTTTTCCCCATTCTTTCAAGTGATAGTGAATACCATGATAAGGAACCATCAGAATATCACAAGAAGGAAAGCCAGCATCTGCCAAGTAGTACTTTCCCATAGGAACAATAAAGTCAGTGCTGCAAGCATGCTTAAATATGTCAGAATCAGCACCACTTCCTTCTCAGCCACTCAAGATATAAACAAAGTGCATCCCAAAATCACAGGCTGTGAGAACATTCTGGCCCAGAAAACCTTTTCTATTACAATACCTCACCAAGTCCTCCTCCAAAACATGGGCATGAAAGTAGGAACCATCAATAGCACCTCAGCAATTACAAAAGTATGAATAAAGTTTCAGATCTTCCTTGATCTCTGGTGGGGTCCTGTCTAGCGGAAGGTGAACATATTTCTTGTAGAAGGGACCAACAATCATTTTGAGAATGCAATGAATGCATCTGGTACAATAATATTGAATAATGACAATATAGTAGCAGAAGTGTAGTAATATCCTTACTAAGAGATTGGTGTCACTACTTCTCTGAAAGCATTTTTGAAGTACTCAGAATGTAGCCCCAGTGCTAAGCAAATATAGAAAAATAGCTAATTGCTTATCTGCTATAACATGTTTGATGTCCTTTAGTCCATAGAACATCTGCAACTCAAAGGACAAGCAGCAAAATACATGTTTAGACATGCCAAGCTGCTCTTTAAAGCATGATGGATGCCCTTTGAGAAGTTCATCTAGCCAATGTTGACTAGTTAGAATAGAGTTGTACATTGGAGTGGGATCTAAATTTACTAATCCAGTAGCAGCAGTATAGGCAACAGAAGCAGAGATAAAAGCAAGCATTGCAAGTTGGTGGCACTTCTGCTGAGCCAAATTTAGCTTTGCTTCTTGTGATTGTAGTAGAGAAGGTCTTGAAAGCCTGTTACATTGTTCTACAAAGCAGAGATGAGTCATTGAGAAGGAGAAAAATACAATTGATTACATTGATTATCAGAAAGTGACTATGTAGTAACAGAATGTAATAGATCATGTGATGATGATGTGACTCTACTGTGACCAAGCACCTGTGAACCAGAGTGAACTGGCCATGACCCATTCATCCAATCAGAGCCTTAGGTCTTGATCTCAATGGTTAATATCATCTATTATTTCCTTCTCCAGAAAGTGCATGACATCTTTGGTACTTGTTATAATTAGTTGTTCTCCATGTGTAATTACTTCACAAAGAGTTTGATGAGACCAGTGGAGAAGAAAAGCATGTTTGAACCTAGTTGAAGCCTACTCTACTGATTGGAGAAATAAATGATTCAATGAGAGTCCCAAATACAGCATATGTGGATGCTGATGCTGAGGTATCTGGATCCTTCCTTCTAGCACTTCCTCCCACATTCTTTCAATCTTCTCTTCTGGAACCATCTTTTTGATACTGAGTCTATAGGTATTTTCCAGATGCATGTCCATATCTTCTACTTAGTTGTCTTCTTCAGATTCATCAACTACTATATCTCCAAATCTCCTTTTTCTTGAGAAGACTCTTTCTTTAAGTAGGAGTCTAACTTTTCAACCACAGAATCAAGAGATAAGTCCATAGTTGTAAGATAGGGCACATCCACATGTGACCAAGGCCACATGGCAAGGTGTGACAACCTAAATATGGTGGTAAATCCTACTCAAATAATAACAAGGTGTCTAAGATAGAAAGGGTGACTATACTTTTTTAGAAAGTTTTATAAAAAGATACTTCCACTACTTAGTTTCATAAAAATATGCAAATTGAAGGAGGAGTAGCAATTTCACCATAATTTGTACTATGCCACAATTCCCCAATGTGTCAAAGGCTATCATCTACTCTATACTACTACCAATCTAGCTCTCAGGTACTGGAATAATGCCTAGAAAGCATGGATGTGACTTGGCATGTGTGAAGAACTTTAATAAGTGCCAAGAACATGTCAAATCATCATGTTCCAAAAAGAAAAAAAAGACAAACAAGGAGAATACAGTGTGTCATGCTTTATGTGATTTGATGCAATCAATATTTTCTAAGATTAGAGTATTGTTCCAGAATCCAATGTCTAGCAGCCCTGGCCAATCAATATTATTGCATGCAGGAGCCATCACAAGAGGGGTAAAACATGTCTTTGAATGCTTTTCACTATATAAGACACATAAGAAGAGCTGGTTGAACATGTCTAAAGAAGACCCAGCATGTGCAAGAATTTAATAATTGCTGCAGATCCATACTAAAGGTAGCTAGTCTGATTCAAGGACTACCTCAAGCTTAGAATCTTACTTGGCAGGCCAATCAGATGACACCTTGTTCATATCTCCACCATCAAGTCCATCTAAGCAGTGCTCCTTCTTTGGTTATTTCCATCTATTAAATCAACCTACAGCACCTACCTGTGCTCCCAAAATCTTCTTAAAAGACTTTCCCATTCCTCCATTGCCTGCAGAACAACCTGG
>RCHF01001560.1:0-25324 GCA_003987895.1 Neonothopanus nambi | reverse complement strand
GAGAAATATGTTTATTATGTTCCCTATTACATTGATAATACAGTGAGGAAGTGAAGAGATAGCAGGAAGATACGCAAGTGAACATTAGGGGACTTAGTAAGAAGCGGGGAAGGGAACGGGAGGAGCCGGGATACGGGAATAAGCGAGCG
Source organism: Neonothopanus nambi (assembly GCA_003987895.1). Classification (NCBI taxonomy): domain Eukaryota; kingdom Fungi; phylum Basidiomycota; class Agaricomycetes; order Agaricales; family Omphalotaceae; genus Neonothopanus; species Neonothopanus nambi. The sequence goes on along the minus strand of RCHF01001560.1, from coordinate 25,175 downwards.
AACGGCGGGAAACGACTAGACGGCGACGAATAAGCGAAGCGAGGGCGGGAAGATACGCGAGGGATGTCAAGCGAGAGGCGGGACGACGTTGAGGAGGGAATTGATGGCGATGAGCGGAGACATGTGGGGAACGTATTATTAAGCTCGGAATAGACGGCACGGATGTAGCGGACTTACGGACTTATAACTTGTAGACTCACGCGGAACTTGATAATGATGGGCTATAGGTATTTCTAGACCCCTTCCTTAATAGAAATAAAGACCTTTATTCACCTAAATATTGGCACTACCGAGAATCAGCGGGATATAGGGCAGGAGCCCTGCCATCACCCGGGGTAACTACCAGGTAAAATGATCCGAAGTCTCGTGATGTCGAGGTGGTGTCACTATGTTTTCTTTTTTTCACACGTTGAAATTCACTCCGTATCTATGATCTCCCGGGGATTGTCTTCCCCAAATCGAACTCAAATGCGTAATCAATTCAGTTCCTGCTTCGTTATATATACCTCTTCTAGGATTCAGCCCTACGCGACCTTTCGCGCTGTCCAATCGCCTGTTGTCGCCTCGACGGTCGAGTTACATAGAAGATGTCCACCACTCCCAGTGAGATCGCATCCTTTCTGGATACTATACAGGCTATGATAATTGTTGAAGCAACGTTTTATGGCGAGTACTTATTTTCACCTGAATCAGCATGTTTTAAAAACTTACGCTATACCTCAAGGCCTGTATTCTGCAACCGCGATTATGTCTGCATATATTCTTCTGTACGTCTCAATTCTTTTCAGCATGCTCCTAGCCGGTTATCTAACCAACTCGAAAACATGAACTATATACATATCTACCCAGTCAAAATGGCGTACGAAGATCAAAAGCTCGAGCCACACTCCTTCTTGTCACGATCGTCATGTTTACGATCTCAAGCGTCCATCTGGTTCTACACGCCATTAGCTATAAGATTCAGTTTCCTGTATTGAACGTAGAAGATACGCCGGAAGTGGACCGCATTTTTACGAGGCTGTATACTGCTCAGCAGCTTATGAGACGTACTAGCGTACGTGCGGAATTGTGTTTATGGTTTCCTACCTTTGCGGCTTCACTGAAATGGGCAATTTTTCCCCTTGCAGTATTTCCTCAGCGATGTTGTTGTGGTGTGGCGAACTTGGTGTATATGGCATGATTGTCGTCGCGTGAAGCTGTACCTTGGGCTCTGCATTCTGGCAACATTTGGTACGTGCTGATTGTATGAGATTGAATGGCTGAGTAGGGTATTTACTCGTCATTTTATCCTAGTGACATCTCTACTCACGGCAGTATTTGATTGGCTGGCGGAATTCAAAGGACATTTTTATTCGACGCTTGAACTGAACATGCTAGGCACATTTTGCCTTCTTGTTACAAATTTCAGCACTACTATCCTTTGTGCGTACAAAGTATGGTACGGGGATTCTTCTAATTGTCTTTGTCTGCATTGACCGATTGTTGGGCATGGAAAGGGACTACAGAAAGATGATGAAAGGTCTAAGAGGCAGCACGCAAACCAAGGTCGGAAATATATTGATGATCCTAGTCGAGTCTGGTACGATTTATTGTGTGTACTGGGTACGCCTATCGTTCGATATGCTTACTACAGTGGGATCGTTGGCTGACAACTCCAATAGATCTTGTTAATGATAGGCGACTTTGGGTATTACGGGGGATTCGGATTCGAATGGACTCAACCTCATTTCTCCGTACGTCCCTCCATCGCGAAATATGTATCTGATATAAGTACTTATCTTGCCACACTCAGGGACTCTATGTCGCTGTTATCATTCTTCTGGTCTCTTTCCAGAAATCCTCGGACAACATGTTTTCTCAATTCACGAGCGCACCTTCTCATCAGATTCAATTCACGACGTTAAGACACGAAACTAATGTAGTGATTGGTCCTGACGGAAGGCGAGCTTCAAACCAATGTGTAAGCGGCGAGACATCTGTGACTGATGTTGAGCGTGGGGAGGACCAACGACTTGGACAAAATAAAAGTTTGGAAACTTGCCACGAAGTTGGCCGAGGTACTTAGGGCGTCAGGTATTGTATTTTTGGGTTATCGGTATTTAATTAGCACTGTAAAATTATTTTAGTTTTTGTTGTAATTGTAAGGAAAATTGCGCCGGGCGCGGGTAATCGACTCACTAATATCTATTATACATAATTGTTGCATAATTGCTGAAGCTATATCTGCCGGATTCATTTAAATACGGGTGGCCTCATGTTGAAATGAGCCCTTGAGGTACAATCAAGAATCGAGAGACTTATGTATTCAGTACGCAAAGAAGTCGAAGGACTTGGAAGCGCTGCGCAGCACATCCAAGCGCCCAAGGAGCGCCTGGGAGCGCCCGTACTTACCAAAAACGAACTTGAAGCTGTGTGATCTGACTCATCGGCATTGATTACATAACGGCAATTCTACTATAAGAGCGGCACTTTCCCCCAAGGAGACCTTTTTCTTTCTAACCCTCTTTTGTCGCTCCTCGCCTGGTCGCTGCGTTGTTCTCTGTAGGTCCATTTCCCTGTTGTGTCTACACCCCGTGAGCTAGACGGTTTTACTTGGCTACTCTTGCTGTTGGCCTTTGCGCTTGAGTAGCCATGGGTGGATTCTGGGTTGATTGATTTTCTTACCTGCTTTTTTTTTTCTGGGGCGTTTCTTTTTTTCTTGCGATGCTCGGTGCTACTATTTCGTTGGCGGCGCGATAAAGAAAAAGAAGAGTCGATTAACCTTCAAAAGTCTACTAAGAAGTCGGTAAAAAGATAAACGATGTCTGGAGCCCGTGGATGCTTTAACTGTGGCGGATGTGCGTGTCGTTGTCGTCGTCGTTTTTCCCCCTCTTCTCCTTTCCATATCGTCCCTTTTTCGTCCTTTCAATCGTTCTCATTCTTTCTCCTTCGATCTCCCTCTTTTTTTCTTCTTTTTCCCTCCTTTTTCTCCATCCTTTTCTACGCACACCTTCCTCCCCATCTCAGCGTCTATCTTCCCCCCAATCTCTATTGTATTGGTACTTCGGTCATTTCTTTCCTTTTCCCCAGTACCTATTTCCCTCATCAGTTCATTGCTTCTGTATGTCGTGCGTGGTGGTGGTTGCTGACAATAAATTCCGTTTTTTTCTTCCCTCTCCTTGGCTCATGAACGAATGATTGGAAAAATTCACATGGCGTTGCGCTGCGTTGCATTCCGTTGCGACGTTACTGCTTTACGCTCGATGCGATACGATACGTTCATAAACGTTACGTTGATGCTGGTGCTGGGATGTTTCCCTTGCTTGTGTCTCACTGTCAATGTGAATGACGTTCCGATGTCTATTCTCTTGACTTGGCTCTGCCATGGGGTTTTTTTCTGCATATCTGATCGATTAATGCGGTGAACGATGATGCCGATGCTATGCGAATTTTCCTTCATTTTGGCAGTCGGCCATCAGGCTGCCTCTTGCCCTAAGGCTGGTACTCCCACCTGGTAAATATCTTTCTATGTGGCGTCGCTTTTTATGGGGATGTTAACGTGGTCTTTTTCTTTTTTTTTTTCGATGGTGTAGCTACAACTGTGAGTTGCTGTTCTCTTTTATAAGCGATTGTAGGTAGCTGACTCTGTGGATGTGTGTAGGTGGTGGTGAAGGCCATGTTTCCCGTGACTGCACGATGGAGGCGAAAGCCAAGTCTTGCTACAAATGTGGTCAAGAGGGTCATATTGTACGTAATTTTTTTTTTCCTTCTATCCCGCCATTCTGTTACCTCCTCATCCGTTCTCTTTCCTCCTCTCGTCTTCGCCTCGCTAATACCCGACTCTAGTCCCGCGACTGCCCCGAAAACGCTGGTGCTAGTGGTGGTGGTGGTGGAGGATTCTCGAATAATTCTGGATCGGAATGTTACCGGTGTGGTAAGGTAGGACATATTGCTCGTTCGTGCCCTGAAGTCGGTACGGGAGGAGGAGGAGGAGGATATGGTGGTGGGTTTAGCCAGAAGACCTGGTACGATTTTCTTTTTTTTCCCTTCGTTCTGGTGAGTTGCTGACGCCGTGCTTATAGCTACACTTGCGGCGGGGTTGGACATCTGTCGAGAGACTGTGTTCAGGGATCCAAGTGTTACAACTGTAACGACTTTGTAAGTCTTGAACGAATGTTTGAGTGAGGGCGTTGGTTGTTGACAAGTTTGTGTTTATAGGGTCATATCTCTAGGGACTGCCCTAAACCGCAGAAGAAGGCTTGTTACACCTGTGGTTCCGAGGGGTGAGTTTTTTTCTCTGTCTTTCATTTTGTATCGGCGTTCGTCGTTTTACTGAGAAAATATTTTTGTTCTTCGTCATGTAGACACATTTCCCGCGATTGTCCCGGTGTCGGAGCTGCCGCTTAATTGTCTTGACGTTGCGTATCTCGTTCCAGACTTGCGCCCTATCATCTCAGTTTTCAATTTCTTTTTGCTTTCCCGTTGTTCTGCTTGCTCCGAAGAGTTTGTTGCTACCTCCTCTCGCATTGCATTATCCTCAGATGTTGTTGCTGTAGTGTTCGAGTATGTACGTGAAAGTAATGAAGAGCTACTTTTAGTCGAACCTCCGTATCCCCGAGTCTAGACGGAGTGCCCAGACGAGCCAACTGATATCCAGGCCGTGTGATAGGTGGAACCGTGGTCCAAATTAGGAAATTTTCTATTGTCCGGTTCCATCCGACGGGCGTAATAAATTATTTCTAACCAATAGAAAAAAGGCCTTTTCCTATTTTTCAGTATAATCCCTTTTTTTCCCTTTACCTCGCACTTGCTTCTCCTCTCATTAAAACCCTAAAAAAAGTCCGCGATTTATACCTCGATGCAGGCCGCTCTACGACTGACACGCCAGAGTCATGGCTTAGCTCGTTCAGCGGTTGTTACAGCAAGTAGAAGTAGCACGTCGTCGTCTGTGAGATGTCTCGCGACGACCGCTGCTCCTTCGCATGTTGCTGGTGCTACTGCTGCTTCGACCTCTTCCTCTGCTTCGTCATCAGCCTCGAAGGCTAGTATCATTCCATTGTCGAATATTGAGGCGCAGTGGGAGAAGATGAGCATTGAGGATAAGGCGACGGTTTACGAACAGTTGGAGGAGGTTATGAAGAAGGATTGGAAGGAACTTTCGCTTGATGAGAAGAAGGCTGGTGAGTTTGATTTCGTTTTTTTGTAGGTTTTTTATGGTTCAGTCGTTAATGAATGCCGGATGCTTTTTTTCCTTTGCTTTGGATTAGCGTACTACGTGGCCTTTGGACCTCATGGACCTCGTGCGCCTGTTAGCAAACCTGGTGATAACTTCAAGATTTTCGCTGGTACTGCTGCTCTTGTTGGTGTCGCTGGTATTATCTTCTACGCTATTCGTGCAGTCGGTGAGTGTCGCGCTCCCCAGGAGCCTTCTTTCACATTTTGCTTCGGTTTCTTATTTCCCTGTGATTTTTTTTCTCCTTAGCCCCGCCACCACCCAAGACCATTAACAAGGAATGGGAGGAGGCTATGAACGAGCGTGCAAAGGAACAGAAGATGAACCCTATTACTGGTGCGTTCTAATTTTTTTTATCCCTTGGGGGTGTGAGACAGTCGGTTTTCTGACTGCTACGTTTAGGTATCTCGTCGGAAGGATACTCTGGCAAAGGTTTCGTTACACACAAGTAGACTTAAGACGTGTATTTATTCGAAACTGGAATTTCCTTTCTTTATTACCCCTTCCGTTTGCCATTGGTGTGCGTGTATGCGAGAACTCCGAGTGGACCCGAGTTTGGACCCCTGCCCTTTTTTTTCTTCTCCAACTTTCGTTCTCTCTCCGTCTATGACTTGGGCATCGTTTTTCTTTCGCGCGTCATGACTGGTTTCTTTTTCTGACTTTTCCTCCTTCAACCACCCAACCAACTCGGCACCCCCGGGAGGAGGGGTGTCACTTCATCGAGTTGTCCATGTGACTTCGATCATTTGGGAGGCGCATGTCGTTCATGCGCCGTGTACTAACGATGTTCCGCTTCTCCAGGTCCACGACGAGGGACGACACGACCTGTTTCTTACGGCTGGCGCTTAGGCGCCTATTACCCACTAACCCCGAGTGTATATGGTACGTCCGTCTCTCGCGTTTCTATCCTATGCTTTTTGTCTCATCGTAGTCTTATTAGCATGCAAGGGCCCTTCGTCTATCGTTTGTCGTCCGCCCGGTGGTTCGTTGATGGTGTGGGTTTAAAGTTGAACAGCTGACGTTGGGTTGATTGGTCAATATTCATCTGGTCCGCGTTGTTCGCGACGTTTGATGATCGGGCCCACGAGCCCTATTCGAATGACGGGCAGTGGAGAAGCGAAGAGCAAGTTGCCTGGAGTTATGGTCTGGAGACGCCTGGAGACAAAGTTGAGTTGATCCTTGATGGTCCTCCGGCCCTAATCTTAGTATGGGATGGGTATGTATATGTATAAGCGCGAGATTCGAGTGTAAGCGCTGGCTGCTGGTACTGCCCGTGGGGGTCTAGGGCGGAAATACGGTGAATGTTGGAAGATCGAGATGGGCGATGGTATGAATCTCTGATGGGGGCGGCGGGATAATTCAGTGCCGTAGCCATAGTGTGTGTCCCCTTATTTTGACCCCGTTATAACCCATGGGCCGTCCTGCCTGAGTCCGGCAACCCAGCTTTGGCCCCCCACTTTTTTAAGATTTAGGTTTGATACAGCCCCACCGGCGCCTCCATTGTCAAGTACATGATTCTCGAATCTTCGAGCAGAAACATTGCTGGTTCTGGTACTTCTGAAGATTATGAGCTGAAGCCCCTCGAGTCAGGCTTTGTAGCGGGGCGCTGGTGCACATCATCTCATACTAAGTATTGCCAGGAAGGAAGGAAGTACCAGGAGCAGTAGTTGAATCACATCGTCAGTCGTCGAGCAAACGTGCAAACGTGAACTCGTAGTACGTACGGGCGTCAAGATACGTATACGTATGTACTAATCAACGGCTAGTGCCGCTGTCGCCCACATCGACATACTTAGCCTCTATATAGCTTTGTAGTTCCTCCTTCTGTTTCCCCCCATCATTGCCCTCCTTGTTTGTCTGCGTACTCAATGAACCCCAGCTCAAATCCAAACCGACGAATACTTGTATCGATAGTCTTCGAGGGCGATGATGAGAGTTCTTCTCTGAGCCTAAGAACCAATACGAGAAAGAACCGTAAATGTGCTGTAAGTGGACGACCTGAGGGTCGAATTAGGATTTCTTTAGACTTACCTTCAATTTCATTTAGATAACTTTACCTTCCACCTCCTCAAACGCTAAGCTCTTGGATGAGATCGCTACAACGCTCAATGCGAGCAGAGAGAGCATCAGCTTGGAAGTGGGTGAGGGCTTCGAACTGCGGCTGCAAGAGTAGGTCACCGTCGACATCTTCTCACGGTCTATTATTGCTTATATTCGTGTCTTTCCTCAATCTTTCTTTTCATAGTCCCATTGATACGATCGCAGCAGGGGACATTGTAACCGCAAGAATAGACTTATCCAGTAATGCCAGTGCTTCAGATGCTACATCCGACGTTACACCGGCGCACACTGGTAGTTGGGCCATGCCATCCATATCCGAGTCTAGTTCTGTCGCATCTGACATATCGAGTTTCGTATCATCCGTGTCTACTGGAAGCCCCGCACGATCCATATCGAGCTTCAAAACAAACTCCACTCCAAGACGTGGCTCGGCTTCTCGAATTTCGATCGTTGCTCCTCTGAGCCCCGCACGATCTATATCAAGCTTCAAAACAAACTCCACTCAGAGTCGTGGCTCGGCCTCTCGAATTTCGATCGTTGCTCCTCCAAGTCCTTCAATCTTGAGTGAGGTCCAAAGTCTTCCCGAATCCGAGTCCGGGTCAGTCGATACGGAAGCCCAGGCCACAGATAGCACTACCTTGCTCGATGCTAGGAGTGACGAGACCAGGAACCCTACTTCCGAATTTAAACGGAAAATTCTCTTTGTCACTGCTGAAATGGCATGGCGTTATGCTCGGTCTCATCCAAACGACATTCGACTCGACGGGCTGGCGGCGGAGAATGTAGGTGTTCTTGCGTTCGGTGGGAGCTACGTCAGCGGGAGTATCACATTGGTATGTCTTGCTCAACTCAATTGAGTTTTCCTTAATTGCTCACTTACCTGTCTCTCTTGGATATAGGGAGCAGTCAAAGCTGAAGCCCGTCGAGTTCTTAATATACCTGTCCGCTCCACAGGCTCCGAGTTCATGGCTTTGGATGACGATTGTGCATGCAAGGATGGCAGCGGGGCGGACCGTGACATGAAGTGTTCCTGTTCCCTGGCCGAGGAAATTGAACGACACGGAATGATATCAACTATGCATTGCCGGCTTTCTATCGATAACTCAGAGTGTCCTTACGGTGATGTGTGTCCTTATTCGCATGTGAAGTTGAACACGAGTAAATATCACTACCAAATCTTTGATCATGACTCCTTACTAATTATTGACTCTGTACGATAGATTCGCAGCAGCATTGCTCGGTGTGTGAGGAGGCTTTGGGTATGTACACTCTCGCGGTCTGGATATCTAGTATATGCGTGGCTATTTGCTCATGAAGTAACTATACAGGCCTTCCTTGTCCTAAATGTCAAACAATACTCTTTTCGACCAGCGTGAATCCAGAAGATCCCATATACTGCCCTCTTGTTTCCGTACGTGGCTTGCCTTTCCCTTTCCCTCCTCATTATATCGCGCTTACATATGGCTATTCCAGAACTCTGGCTGTGGCCATCTCCACCACGCCCACTGCCTAAACCTCCACCTCCCCTCTGAGTCCTCCAGCACTTCAACTTCCCAACCCTTGGGCAGCAGCAGCGGTATATGTCCTTCCGGTTGTTCTCACATGAAATTCCCTCGCGAGCAGCTGAACTTTGACCTACTTCACAAGCATCTTGCCTCATTGAACAGCCCGTCCATTTCGGGTTCCTTGTTTGGAGCAGGACAGGATCAAGCTTATATTACGATTGCTTGGGATGGTGATAAAGTCGACTATATACCTATCCCGGGAAGGTTATTCGTTTCCTCACGTGTCAGTCAACAATCAATCTGCGTGAAGACAGAGACGATCGTAGAATTGGTGAGGGAGTTTTTGATTGGGAGAGGGTATGTGGTTCCGGGTTTGCAGGTTAGGGTGCATAGCAGAGATCCAGTGTCTGAGTGAGTGCTTTGCTACCTTATTAGTACTACGAAGGAATACCGCGTACTGATTGAATCTTTAGGGAGGTCCGGCTTACGCAATGGACACTTGTCTCGGCCTGTGCATCCTCTGCTCATTCAGAGCAAGGCGTTCGAAGGTTTGAAGTGTTTTCTTCGGCTACAGTTTCCGCTCCTACTCCGGCGCCTGGGCATATAGCATCCAATAAAGGGATCTTGGAGAAATGCCTTCGTGATTTAAGGCATGAGCCTGAACTAGACCTGCACACCTCATCTTATCCTATTCTCGCATGCAATTGTACGCCACTCGAAATCCTTTTTCCCTCCCCATCCTCCGAGCTGTCGTCAGCACAATCCACCGAATTTGTGAGCTCGAGCCCAGTCCCATCAGCGGATCCACTCATTTTGTACGTCGTACCACGCACTACAGTTATCACTGGGCCGTCTTCTCTCACCGACACAGCCAACACCGCTCCAACGGGAAAATCACCAACTTTCCTCAACGACCCAGCTTGGCATCCCCACGAAGCCCAACAGACGCCGCGGGGGATTGCTGCTTTGCTTTCTTCACTGTATGTTTTGGCGGAGAGTGTTGCACATAGCGCTACTAGTAAGACGACAGCGACGAGAAATATCTTAGCAATGATGTGGATGGTGACGGGGTTTCCGCCTGCGGTTAGGTCGCGTACGTGTTTCTCTTCTCCGATTCTTTCAGCTTGGCTGATGGTATTTTTGAACAGTGGCACTAATTATTGAGAATCTTACCCTGATACCTCAAGAGAAGGCTGCATTTGCGGGCTCGATGTATCATGCACTTAACGGATTTGCATATCAAGCTCCTAAAGTGATCATTGATAATTCTTCAAGGACATTCGAAACAGTGAGCGCCTCCCATCTCTTCATCATTTGCAACCATTCATATTGCATATTTCTGTCTTAAAGTCCCGCATCCTCCTTGGCCAGATTCTCTCACCAGTGGATGCCCCCCTTTTCCTTTCCAATCCGTTATCGCGTAGTAGCGATTCATCTGAGTCACCAAACTCAGATTCACCCATCATCGAATCCATCTCCCTCTCGTGCATATCCTCTCGAAATCGTCTTCGTGATCCGGTCCTCTTTGAAGGGATCCTCACCGAACGGAGCTTCGCCGAATTGCACCTTCCAGGTGGGGAACTCTATCGACCTTCATATTCCACTGCCTATCGGCTTAAGAGTAAACCGGATGCGAGTATCTCGGGCCTTATCACTGAGCTACCGCCCTCCAGCCTTGTACTCCGTGTCATCCGTGCCGCTGCCATCAGTATGGGCGCCTCAGGTACTTCTGGCAACTCTATTAGCAGTAGGACATCAATGACTGTTCTACACCCATCGCGAATCGGAGTACCTCCACCTTCTTATGTGTTTACGTTGGAGAGTGCTAGGAGAGACTTTGTTAGGGCGATTCGGAGTACGAATAAGAGTGAGTTGACTACGAGGGCGCCGCTGGATTTGAAAGCGCCGGCTATTGTTCCGCCGCAGTTGGTTCTTGACGGGGAGGTAGGTTCTAAATTGGCGCTTGATAGACTCCACCAACTGGCATGAATTGATGAACGCTTCTGATTTGTAGGGATTCATAGCGGTGTTTACCGGTCGTGGATGTGGTTCCACCAAAGATGTTAACTTTTTCAGGCCAACGTAAGTGTTACGATGACTTTCTCTCTTTTTGTTAATTTGATATGTAAATACAGGCGTGGAGGAGACACAGAGGTCGATGTCAATGATATCGCGTATGCCCTTGACAAAATTGTACCATTGAGGAAGGCAGAGGGGACTTGGGAGTTGGATAGTTTTAGCGGGGGTGAGGTCACGTATCGGGACCCCGAAGAGGTATGGTATCTACTACGCTTTTTCACTCTTTCACTCTCCTCCTTATTGTTGCCTCCCTCTTCCTCGCCCTTTCACTGCGCCCCTCCTTGAATTGTCTCCTCATATAACTTAAATCTGACTTCTGGGTCTGTACAGGCCATCGTTATGTGCTTGGATCTCAGCCGATCAATGTCTAAGGCTTCCGGTGTTGGCGATGGTCCACAATCACATCAGACAACACCCAATGAAAAAGGGGCAGATGTGCGCGAGGCTGAAGATAGATGTATCCATGAGTTGATACATGAATATGGTATGGCAGAAAGACTTCGTCGAGGTTTGTAGTGTTATCATCCGTACTCCAGCCGATCATTTTCTGAAAGGATATGTTCCGATTCACAGCTAAATTGGTACTAGATCAACATCATTGGACCTCCCATCAAGCTTGGAAAGTTTACATGGATTTTCTTGCGACAGAGGAGCCAAGCATCGGGTATGGATTATTTCGGGGATGGCGAGATGGCAAGAATCAAGCTAGTGTGAAACTTCTTGAGGAGCTGAAGCTTACTGCACGTAGAGATGTGCATAAAGGCCCGAGATTACCCTTCTATGGTGGTGGAAATGACGATGTTGAAAATGTATGTTTCCATTCTAGTCTTTGTTTCATATTCCTTTTACGTATATGCGATTTCTAGCTGGCTTGTTTTGCGTGGGCATGTGGAGAACACAAAGTCGTGATGGCAGATCATTTGAAGGAAATCTCCTCTCAATCCAATGTGGACGGCAAGGAACTTGTTGGTGAGGGCGTATTCAGTATCCCACGCGAGTTCATGGATCCGAAGTAAGCTTTTCATTGTACCATCAATCATTTCAACAATGTTAAAGGTTTTCATAGGACCGGAGACATACTTCTAAGGCCTCGGGTTCCAAATAATGCACCTTCGAACATTTATGTCAGCCAAAGCTCTCTTGATTGGTTCGAGAGTCTTGGAACTTGGCCCAGAGGTCCATTTGTCGAACATTACTTATCTTCACATCAGCTACAGAACGCCATTGCGAAATGGGTACGCACGTCACGATCACCATAGTAGGTTCGCGGCAGCATGAGGCTGATTTATCTTCACAGGTATCGGGGGAAGATTTGCAAGCTCCTCAGCAAATGAATACCAAGGGAAGCGTTGTATACGTAACCCTTGTCCATGACGAGAAATACACCACGTGGAGATTACTTGCGACAACAACAACTCGAAAGCTCTACTCTCTGGCCAATCGCGCAACTGGTGCAAAGTACGATAGCTTCATGTTAAGGGTTAAAAGCACCTGGCCTGGGAGTATGATCATCAGTATGTCCGACAATGTGACCTTAGCATCAACGGAGCTTGCCAAAGGTGGTACACTTGAGCTACAGTATGCGAAGCCGCATAGTCGGGCATCTTATGTATTTAAAGCATGCAAATGGCCCGGATCCGACATGAAATGGGCTCTCGTGCTCCCTAGAGAGGTGACGGTGATTGCGCTATGCTATTATTCGCATGTTGCATTTCGGCCTCCTTCAGATCTAGCAGTATGGTAAGTTTACCCGCTTGTCTTCAGTTCACGTTACATTATTTGAGAATATTGTGCAGGTTTAACCTCCGCGATGTAGGCGATAAGCATAGAGTGGGATCCGTTTTTCATTCCACTATGATGGGTGATCGTGTCAAGAGGCACATTGCAACGCCAGATGTACATGAGCTGGAATTTGATATGCGGCGAGATGAACCTGATCAGAAGGAAAAGAGTAGATACCTGACGAGGCTTCACGTTATGCAAGAGCTATTCAATGTCTTTTTGAATCGCGCGGTGTGTTCAAGATCAGTTCTTTCTATATCTCCTTCACTGATTTTTCATAGTGCTCATTTGATACTTCTGTTCCCCTTGTGCTTGGTCTTGTTACATGTACGTATATCATTCAGCTTCCTATAGTGCATATCTTTTATGCATATACCTGTCAGTCTCTGATCAAGCGAGGATTGCACAAGGCCTCACTCCCCTGTTTGAGAAATTCGGCGAGGCTCTTGCCACGGTTTCAGCAAATGGGGACACGGCATTGTATGATGCTCTTGATGTGGCGGGGTCTATGCTGGTCGATTATAGGCGTGACCTTCCTGCATTAAGGAAACGGATTATCATGGTCTCTGACGGCGAAGACACTGCATCGAAGATTTCGGCAGTTAAAGTCTGTGCGAAACTTCAGATGGAGAAAATTATTGTGGATTCGGTTCARGTAGGACCCTCCGCCGACCCATTGCTTCATGGTATCTCAGTTGCTACTGGTATGTTCACTTTTCCAATGGTCATGGTGTGCATGCTCAAGGCTCACTCCATACACCTTACGCCAGGCGGGTATCGATTCTGTCCTCAGACATCTCTAACCGACGCTTTGAGCATCTTCGTAATTGACYCCTCCCTTTCTGACAGTCTTGTGGTRAATTGTCTCATGTGCCCACTRTGTAACAGGATCTGGAAACAGTTCTCAATTCTGGAGAAAGGCCAAAGACGGTACCGACAGCGCGTGTTCTTRATCTGAGGACTCTAARGGATATGTATGGAGACCAGAGGCGATATCCAACTGATGTGGTTACTATTGATCGGTTCCCAAAGAGGGCTGAGCATGCAAGGCTGCGTGAAAGTGCTTTGCCCATTGCTGTCGCTAATGTTAGGACTCGGAGCCGAATACTTTTTACCAATGATGATCGAATTAAGCGTATTATGTTGGAGGTTTGGCTTTTACCTTATGTAACAAACCCTTCATCTCATGTCATCCCTTTTTCAGATTCGTAATCTTGTTGCGCATGCAGAGGACTGGATGGATATTTATGTTGATGATAAAGATATGACGTTTTTCAGGATTATCATGGAGGTTTGTGTTTATTCTTTGATTATTGGTTCAGCCCAAGCATAACAGAATATATATGTTGTACAGGCTCCTAAGAACGATGATTGTCTATATCGAAACGGTGTCTATCAGCTGACCTGCGAGTTTCCGGCGGGATATCCAAGAGACCCTCCCCAGATACGCTTTGTTAACTTCATCATGCATCCTAACGTATGTACTGTTGCGTCGATTATCATTTGCGTCGTGGGGCTCTGTTCCCGGTCACTGACGTTGTTCTTTCTGGCCTGCAGGTTTCGAAACAGGGCAAGGTAGATATCGTTTGTCTAACTGCGTTTCGTTCGAGGTCTGAGTCAACTCATTGTATGATGTAGGTGTGCATCGCCGAGCTAGGTCGGTTGTGGTCCTCCGAGACGAGCATGGTGACGGCTTTGCAGCTAGTGTATCAGATCTTTAGCCATCCAGATTTAGAAAATCCCCTTGAGACTCAGGCGTCTATGAAATATTGTACGTGCCTTTCTGTGTGTTGTGTTCTTGTTCTATGCCAGTTAATGACTGTTTTGTGTCTCCTGTAGATGATGACGATGGAAGCTATGCATTTGCCGTTGCTAAAGCAGTAACGACTCATGCCTCTAAAACACGCGACCAGTGGAGAAGAGAATTGGAAAGCCTTTGAGCAAATTTCGATTTGCTGTCTCCACCAAGAGTTTTGAACTGTTCAAACGTGTGTAAGTGTGTGTATACTTGGTCTTTTGAATTTGAAGGAGTATCTCGTTGCTATCTGAATGTACCGATATAAGAAGTTTGTACTCTTTGAGATGTAATGATAATCATTGTTTGTTGCCTGTTTGATGGCTCTGAGGTATTTGAGGCATTAAGATAGAGGAAAGATGAGAGAATACGAGCAGAGTATCGCGAAACCTTCAACCTAATTCAATATAAGCCCGCAAAGAGACTGGCAAAGCATTGAAAGCAATAAATGACCACCGGCGAAATCCGGCAAGTGGGCTTACATAATTTTGCTAGCGCTCACGGTGAGTCACCAAGCGCCTATTTCTGTATGGCTGCTCTAATTCGTCGAATATACTGAGGCGTCCACGTTCTGATATAATTCAGTGGAGTTCAAACGTTTACGCTTCAGACACATCCATGCGCATATCTTTGTCACTTTTTCTTCCAACCGTCTATCAAATTCAAGCAATATTGTGGTATTTCCGAAATCTCAACAGCAGGACGATTGTCTCGTTGAATGATAACAAGTGGAGTCGCTCGGGTACGCACTGTGGTCAAGCCAGAGAGCTTACCGACGGTCATCGGATAGTGGTTCCAGAGAGTCTGTTGACTGGTTATTGAGGTCGGTTTTTCTTCTTTTTTAAAAAAGGTCTTTGCTGCTGAGTCTTTCTAAAATGAGCGTCAGCAGTTGATCAGCAGGAAACAAGTTGTAATGGACCGGGTGGCCTCTTGCTGTTCTTGAGGCGCCTTCAGAAGATATCGTACGTCTCCATCCCTCTCCTTATGTTTAATTGCTTCACTGAGACCATCGTTCACTTTAAGATCAAGAAAAAAGGTCTCTGCGCGGCAGTTCTCTCGTGCAGCTCTATTTATTTCCCCTTCTACAACGCGTATGTCTACCGTGATACGACAGTACTTCACAAGTTGGCTGAGGAGAGGGAGAGGGATTGTGATGGAGAAAGCTTATGGGCCCGGGAGAGAAGTTTGGGCCTCGTCAGACGTAAAGTCGATGCGACTTTGAGTGGTGGAAGGTTCACCTTCAATTCATCCTTGCTTTTCGCGTCTCTCCTTCCCTTCGTCTCCCCTTGTCTCCGTCTCCGTTCCCTTTGTTAAACCTCCCTATTCTGCACTCTCGCTTCACTATCCCCCCGACTTGTTTGCTAACTCGTCCCTTCCCTGCCCCCTAAAAATGGCAGACAAATACCTCAAACCTCACCCTTCCAAAATCGTCTGGCACAATCTCGACTACTCCGCGCTCGAAATACTCCAGGAGATGATGTTTCCTCGTTTGGGTGTACAGGTAGCGGGTAAGTCGAATAATGTCACGAAACTTTATTGTGTGCTGATTTAATATAGCCACGGATTCTTCATTGTCACGTTCTCGGTCGAGACTTGCATCTGTGATCATGAGGATCATCGACAAGTGCTAGCCAACACATCAACACTTCGTCAAGTGCGACTCATTGTCAGGACAGTCAGTGACAACAAGGCTTTTACTATAGCCCTACAAAGACCTTCTAGCGAAGAAATGACTATTGGATGAAGGAGAAAAAGAAGCTCGACGCCGGTTATGGATGTCCTGCCTCGAGAACATTGACGCTGGCGTCGCGCGCCGAACAAATTCCACGAGATTGGACTTTCGATGAAGGATGGTGCTAATGTTGCAGTTGCTACAGAGTTCTGATTCCGCACTCTTCAGATGTATGCATATTGAGCTCATAATATGTCAGGCTCAGAGTCGGCGCTCCAAGTTTCTTCCTCCGACAATCCTGGCTAATTCTAAACTCCAAGTACCATTGATTTACCTATTGAATTAGTGGGGAATTGCAGTACAGGATCCCCATGGGTGTTTGCCTGGATGTAATTCGGACATCGGTAGGGAATTGGTACTTTTACCTGTATCTACTTAGTCTCGGTAATTTTTTTCCATTACAGATACAGCGGTGGATTACTATGCAAGATACTATAGCTCAGCCTTGAGCTTGAGGCCTTGAGGGGTGGTGTTTACCGTCAGTGTCAGCGTCAGTGGCAAGTGCAACATCAGTTGTCTCGGCGCGGTCAGCTGACCCATCGACTCAGTTCCCTCTCGCGTTGCAATGCATTGAGTCTGCTTGCATTTTGCTTTTGCGTTGTATCTTCTACTTAGGTTGGGTTTTTCTATGGAAACTCACATCCACCGTATTTCATCAGATTCGGCACCCTATGTCTCTTCCGGCATCACTTCAGGGCCATGTGCGGTACCCCATTGGTTAAGAATCTCTCTATGAAAGCTCCATGGGTGTACGTGGATGACACTGGATGTGACTGCCTTTACTAGCTCGGTAGGTGTTCTCAGATACAGTTATGTATGTACTGCATCAATACTACTTATGATAGGTGAAATACCCGACGTGGGGTCGGACTGTGTGGCCTGATCCAGCCTGAGCGAAGGTAGGGCATATTATTCATCTACAAGTGATCGACTGGATACACGGACAAAGAAAGGCCGTCAGAAACTGAATAACTCTGTTCAAATGTAACCCCGGAAGTAAGGAAGTTCGTGCATGCATGACTCGCTACTTACCATGTTCTGGCGCGAATTCTTGACACTTGTACGCCGAGTTCTCATCATGATGCGGAGCAATTCAAGTGCTCTTCAGATGGTTCTTCGCTAAAACTGCTCAAATGGCGCAACTTGGACTCCGTATTGGTGTCATTGGAAGGGAATGCTGGTGAATTTACATGACTTAGTAGACGATACCGTTGGCGAGTAGCTGGCTGGCGTTGGCGGACATTGAGTTCTTTAGTGGATCATATGTCATACTCATGTTCTCAGTCATCCAAAGATTCTGTCTATGTTTATCCCACTTCAATTGCTACAATACACGTAATGCAACGTCTCGCCGCCTCGCCAAATTATCACGACAAATGTTTCTATCCCCCCTCACTCATCACACCGTATTCTCCATACGAGTATGTATTCGTCCCATCTCACACGACGGACTCTAATCCCCTCCTCTAGGTGCTATAAAAACTCTCCTTCAAAGCCCTGGAACGACATCCTGCCAGGTTCATCGAGTCTGCACAGGGTACTTCTCTTTTATTTCTCTGAACTCTTCACACTCGCTCGATTGGTATTACAATGCAACTCAAAGCTCTTGCATCTATCCTCGCTGCGACCGCCGCTGTTGTTTCTGCTGCGCCACAGGTCGTTTGGAGCCCAAAGATCACCTCTCCTGTGACGGGTACCATCTGGCAAGTCGGTCACAAGGCTAACGTTACTTGGTAAGTATATATCTCAACTCGATGGTCTACATACAACTTTTAGGGGTGCTGATCTTCGTCTATGTGATCTACAGGGACGCCTCTAACCCACCTGCTGGTGCCTCCGCCAACTTGGGTCAGGTGCAATTGAACAATAACGGCATTAGTACCGGTAAGTTACATCTCCGACGTCAAGATACATTTTCTATAGCTATTGACCCTCATGACATTTCAGGCCACATCCTTGCTACGGGTTTCCTGCTCATCTCTGGCTCTGTGGAGATCACCGTCCCTTTGGACGTCACCCCCGACTTCAACTACAGTATCACCCGTGAGCTCCTCATCCTTTAACCCTTCTCCAGTTTCTCCTGTTCTGATTGGGGAATTTACAGTGTTCGGTGACTCTGGAAACGTCAGCCCTCCTTTTGTCATCACTGGCTGAAATTACTGCCTCAAGCTATCTGACGGTGACACCTGAAAGTTGACGAGGGAAGATAAGTTTTACTACCTTCGCATACTACATATGTTACCTCGATGTAAAACGTATCAAGAGTTTTGTGGACTTGACTAATGTTGATTAAAGCTTGAAATGCCCCTCTGCCCTTGGAGCATGGATTTAAGTTCAGAAGTTCTGTAGGCCCTGGATTGCGCACTTGGCTTTGCTTCTCATTGCCAATAGTCCATAAGGAATGTTATACTGCCAACGACGTAGTTAGCTCGTGTGGTGAATGGATGTACAACGATGGAGGTCGTGTTGCATTAGCATTCAGTTCCTAACGCATACTGACACACTGATACATCAGGACTACCATTGCCTACTGTTACTCGAGAAATCATACGTACATTTAAGTACTGCACAGATATATATAAAACGCTTAAATAAATAAATAAATGAACCAACACCTGCTCTCAAGACTTCTTCGAAGCCGGCGGACCCTCAAACACATCAATTCTCCCATCCTCCTCCAAAACCGCTCCTTCATCGCTAGCTTCCACACCTGCAGCCCTCAGCTCTTCAATGAGGACTTTGCTAAGTCCTAGTTTGTCCCTGGGTATCCATATGCATTGTTGTTCGACATACATCGACGGGGGGTCGAATGTGTGCTCGTCGATGCTCAGTTGGCTTTTCGCGGCATTGCCGTTGGATGCGTCAGTGTCAATCTTGGCAACAGGGACGTTAGGAGTAAGCGCCGTATCCGAGTCAAAGTCTGGATGCTCTTCTGGTGATTCATCGCGCGCTTGCTCAATGGAATCTACTCATTCAAATCATTAGCTTTAGTTCCTCCCTCGGGAAGATGGAAAAAGTAAATCAGTAACTCACTCTCTTGATCCAAATCAACCTGTTCTCTTTCTTCAATTTGCATCTCGCTCAAATTCTCCGAGTCAGTAGCCAATGACATCGGTAAGTATCGTGTTATAGCTATCAGATCATGCTTAGTCCATTCGAGCAGAGCAAAGCAAAAATTCAGCTAAGTATGAGAGGACTCACAACTAAAGCTTTTCTTGACGAGTACATGGGCCCCAACCGTACATCCAAGCAACACCAACATCAACACCCCTTGTACCAGTGCCGCTTTCCTCGACTCCGCCACGCCGGTTTTCATGAAGAAGAGACAAGTTAGGCAAATTTGTTCGATGTAGAGGCCTACGACTACGAAATTTGGGCTCGTCAGTACGATCGTTGGCAAATAAGTTCGAAAGGTCTGACTTACAGAGGTTAGACACCGCCATGGGAAAATACATCCCTCCAGTCTCGCGCGCTGGGTTTTGATCAAAGACCTGAGAGAACACTTCGTCCCCGCAATCCCGTGATGTTAACTTTCAACTTGTAAAGCCTTCAAACAACGAATCCACTCACAAAACTTCCACGCGATATAATACATAACAAAACCTACGGATCCCGTAGCAATCCGTGAAACGAAGATAAAAGAAGGAAAGGTAGCGACACGCACATAAAAACGCCAATACGTTGATCAAAGGATTCAACACGCTGTAAGCAAACCCGATAGTAGCTAACAAAGACAGCATTGGTAGAACAACTCCAAAATCCGCCTGCCGAGCGAGGGATCAGATTCATCTGCATATCTATAGCATCCTAAGACTCTTGACGCAGAACTTACAGAAGGCATAGAGAACTTGACCTAAAATTTCGAAAGGTAAGGGGGGAAAAAGGCTCATGAGAACACTTGAGAAGCAAAAGCACGAAAGCAAGGGCGCAGGAAACACGTACAGCATACACTTCCCTCGGCGTATCCCTCCCAATGAACCATTTAATGTCCTTCAGATAATGTGTAACCAGAGGCATCAACCGCGAGAGCGTTTTGCCTGCGCCCGAGAATCCTTTTGTTACTGTAAATAAGTTCGTGAGCATGATACAGCGCACTAATCAGAGGAAAGAATAAAGGGTGCCAGATTTCTTTAAGGGGAGGAGAAGGAGGAGGAGGAGAAAAACGATTGGACTGCAAAATTGTGGAAAGTATAGAGAGGAGAAAAGAAGAAAAGATACACTTCGAGGAGCTTGGAAATGGATAAATATGCACCCATATATGTCAAGAAGAAAACTGATGCTCCAGGGAGTTGCACAGCCAACTTTTGTACCATATGCGTAGGATTGTCAATGATCTCCATGATTGCAGATGTCAGTCCTGAGGAGAGGGTTACGACGAAGAAACCGTGTCTAGGGGGGACAAACACATGTCACCAACAACATCGCATGATAGAAACTCGAGGAACCACAAGAAATAAGACGTACATAAGCTGAAACAAGAAAAACCTTCGGTATACACTCATTGATATGAGTGAGTGGCGGGGTATACATTCGTACCATGCTAGCGCTGTGAGGGGACCGAAGAAGGAGGTAAGTCATTCGTTGTAAAGCTTTGTAAACTGAACGGGAATATGGTGATAGGAAGGAGGAAACGAGGGACTCTGAATATACTGTTACCACGTACCTCGTAGAATCTTTGGTAGAATCATAAACAACACGGCTAACAACACAGGCGGAAGTATACCCTGAATAATACTTGGTATTGGTTCAGGCGCTACAGATTCCACATCCAATAACATCAGTATTAACTCCTCCCAAAACGAAAATCAAAGATTTCTCGCACCTTCACATACAACCCATCCCAAAATCCACTCCCAATCGACCGCCTCTCCCTCCTCACCACTCCGTCGACAAAGCTTCCCGACATTACTCAATCCACCCACTAAAGCTACCGGTACACCCCAAACGAGAATAAGCGAAACTGTAGCTGCCCATGAAATAGGTTTCTTCCATCGCGTTTCAAGCGCAGAGTAGTCGAGGTTACGCCAGACTATATCGGAGGGGTGGATGTTGAGGTATTTGTCTGTCATTTTTAGTGGCTATGAGAGAGAGGAGGAAAGCGAGTGAGTAAATGTTCGCATAGATAGGAGGAAGAATGCAGGGATAAACGATGTGAGGAAGAAGGATATGGAAGTAAAGAAAAGAAAATGGAGAGAGAAAGGGAAGGAGGAAAGCAGAAATTTACCTCGTGGTAATCAACACACTGAGCCAATACGTTTGCTCCAATCTCTGTCTTACAAAGTACAAATACACTTCCTTGGAATTTCCCTTCACCCGCCAAGGCTTGCACCCTGGCCTCAGATATCGCTTCGTTTAATCTTGGAATTTCGGTCTAATATACGCAGCCATTACTATTCATATTTTGAAAATGAAAAATGAAAATGAAGGCGAACCTTGAACCACTCAATCGCGTCGACTTTACGTCCGACGAGGCCCCAAGGAGTCGGTCCAGCTCTCCACTTTGGTCGTTTATCCCTTGGTACAAGTTCATCTAATAATTCCAGCGCATTTACATCCTCCGTCGTATCCGAGTCAATCAATCGATCATTCTCCTCCCCCACCCCTTCCTCCGCCCTCCTCTCAATATCAACCCCCTCACCCAACCGTGAGCGACTCCACCTCTCACGCCTCTTCATCTCCTTCCACCTCCACCAACCCTTGCCAACAACCTCCCCGATAGCCTTCTCCATTGCGTTACAAGCTCTTTCCCTCTCCTCAACCAACTTGTTAAGCACCCTCGTATCACGGTAGACCCATACGCGCTCCACACCCCCAGGAACGAAGCCATCAGCAAATCTTTTCATCGCATCCTCGGAGGCGAGGGAGACAGGAACAGAGGTTATTAGGACTGTGCGAGGATGTAAGTCGGATGAGGAAGAGGCGGTGGTGGTATTGTTAGTAGGAGGCGAGAGGGAGATGGAAGGGCGAAGGAGGTAGGCATGTCGTCTTCGAGTGAAGTGTATTAGTTCGGTGTAGATTTGATAGAGGATGTAGACTGTTACGTGTAGAGGATATGTTAGATGGGTGAAGCGAGAAGAAGGGGAGGCCTACAGGTTAGGATGTAAACTACAACGACATGTGCGATGAATCTTGGTTGGGCTTTTGGGTCATTAATACTAAAAAGAACAGCAATCTTTCGTTAGCCTATTTCAATGCCTCTCTTCACTCTAAGTGAGAGGAGAGAATAAAAGACACATGTACTTGGTCCATGTAATCCTCTCAAGGCCCGACCTCGCACCGTGCATCCCAACATAATCAACCGGAACAATAACAGCAAACGTTAGAATAGTGAACACGAGAAAGATCCGTATGAGCATTTTTAAGAAGCGAAGGAGCATATATCTGTTAATCCTAGCCCTCAACAAATAATGTTCGTAGAAAATGAGAAGAAAACTAACGCGTCGAGGCCGTTTTTCTTGATCTAGGAAGCAAGCGATGGATTCAGGAAAGAGAAGCAATTGGAAGAGAAGAGAAGACGTACGATATCCTCTGAAGGCGCTTCGAGGACAGCAGGAAGCCATCTCCAAGAACCCTTCGGCAATTCCGCTGACCGTTTCCTAAATCCCCGCTAGTTAGACCTACACTGCCTGCAATTCTCGTCAAAGACGTTTGAAATCGAAATATCGTACTCTGGTGGTGGGAGGAATGTTCGAGGGCTATCCGAGCGAGTCAAATTAGCATCATTCTGAAGTGAATTCGAAGAATTGTTTATTCACCTATAAATTCTTCTTGCTCTCTGTCTCAGAACCACAAAGACGAGAACCTCCACACCTAGAAGCGCACCGTTTGCGACGAGAGCGCTCAGAAAATTCTTCGTACTGCTTGATGCTGAGGACTTATTACTAGTAGTAAGAGACCAGTCGGTCGCTAGTTGAATGGATAGCTGCGACATTTTTACGAGGTTTGCATCTAACTTCTCATACAGAATCCGTAGAGTGCTACGTCACGAGAGCCTAATCTAATCTAGTCTAATCATATTCATTTTATCTTATCTTATCGTACTCCGTTTTTGAATACAAAATTTATAGTACATATTTGCTGCGACAAATTACTCCTGCACAGAAAATACATTACACAAAGTATGAGTAGCTGGGGTGGATATGAGGAAGAGTGCTTAGAGGGTGTGTTGAAGCAGATACTAATCAAATTCATTGAGCTTCAAATATCAGGACTACAGAGAGGATTATTCAAGGATTATTTAGGGGGAATGACATGAACACAACGATCTGATATATGTACAGCGAACATGGGCAACAATGATGATGACAATGTCAGTGTCACAGTTTCAGCCTTGCGCAACAGTTTGCATCATTTGATTGACACCAGCAGGAAGTCGCCGCCCTGGGACCGCAAACCAAAACACCTCTTCACCAGGACGCTCCAAGCCACACCATGCACCCTGTATAATGCTAAATCTCTCCTGACCAGGACGTATATCCTCCTTCTTGATATGCCATGCCTCCTCCCACGAGATGAGTGAGCGGTTGTGGAAAGGGCTATCGTTAGGATATCTGGGATGAAGCCTCCAGCCTTCAGGGGAGTTCGTAGCTTTTCCAGTCTGAGTGTTAATAAAGTCTAGGCAGTACTGGCCTTGGGCTTCAATACCACCATCCCAGAGACGAATCGATAACGGGCTGTTTGGAATTTGAACAACGTGAACTAATTCACCCTTGGTGGGTTTGAACTATAAGTGCATGGGAACATGTCGGAGGGATTAGCACTTGACAGTATGCAAGCTTTAGGCGGAAAAAATAAGAAAGGAGACATACACCAAGAGTATCAAGGGTGTCCCGCTTAGCGTCCGCAAATTTCTTGTCCCAACTAGCATGATATCCCTTACGCAGCTCCGGAAGCGTTTGTGGCGAGAACCCGAGGTTGAGAAACATTCTGTCCAACTCCTCGTCTGTGGGAAAACATGAATCGGGAATGGATTCTTGAGGTAACTTTAACTTAAGGATAGCCCTCTCAAATGCGTTTCTGGGCTGTCGTAACTGTAACGGGCCCTGGTCGCTGCACCGGTGTGTATTGTATTGTCCGCTACGTGAGCTCTCAGGTGTAAGAGGTGCCTATCAATGCAAAGCCTGATGAATATTGGCCAGAGAGTAGTAGAATGCAAACATACTGTAACATTAGCTGGGCGAGTGTGGCTCATTGTGAATCTGATGAAAGGGGTTTGGGAGGAAGTCACGATGTTTGGCTTGGCAATCATGTCGATCGCACGTGGTGCCTCTTTCTGTGCAATCCGGAACCTCCTCATCCACAATGCACATCGCAGAGCTATGGCTACGTAGAAGTTAAGTGCTACCGATAAGCTTTGATTCAGTGGCCTTCACCCCACTAAATTCTCCTTGCTCTTTTTGTTTCATCAAACTCAGATCCATTTGTCCGTGACCGTCGCATCTCTCGTTCTCCACCCTTCGTGCTCTCCTGGCTTCTCTTGACTACACCCTACTACACCCCAAATCACCCATCAAGATCATCTGGTAGAACAGTTCTAGGTTCTCGCTATTACCTCGATGGCAGGGTTCCCGAGCTTGATGCGTCCGGCAGTACATACATCCATTCTACCAGATTCTACCGCCCCGCTGCTGATTAGGCCAGACTGCTCTGGCAGGAGCTAGCACTGAACAGTGACATCTGTAAAGCACGCTCGATGCACAGGTTGAACACGGAGTTCAAGTCCCGTAAAAGAGGTGATGATCATTCAATATATGTATTTCATTGATGACAGGAAGCGTTAGAGAATACACATGGATGAAGGCCAGACAGGGGCCAAGAGGGGCCAAGGCTTCGATAACACTCATATTCGCTGATTTGGTATCAAGTTTAAAAGTCCATCATGTATTTGATTGACTATTCCTGGAACAAACTGGTTACCTTACAGACTGGTCAAGGCGGGTTACAAAAGTGTTACAAACGACTGTCAAAGGTTATGACTGTTCATAATGCACATACTTATGTACGTTTGAT
>RCHF01001558.1:0-34665 GCA_003987895.1 Neonothopanus nambi | reverse complement strand
GCAACATACGCAATTTTTTTTTTTACTTATGTCGTTATTAAAATCTAGAAATTGAATAGTTTTACTCGCGTCCCGGACTATATTGCCTACTTAGCTCATATCCTTACTGCCATGACACAGGAGGAGGAGCGAATTCGAACGCTTGCTGGATATCTGTTGAAAAACAATGCACGGCTGATTCTGAGTTCTTCTCCCGAAGTGGCGGAGTACGTGAAGGCTGCTGTACTTCGGGCTTTCGATGACTCATCTGTGATGATTCGCAATGCCGCTGGTCAAGATATCGTTTCGTTCCTTGGTGTGCTCGAGCCTAGGAATTGGCCAGAATGTCTATCTCAGCTTGTGAATATGCTAGATCTTTCAGATCTGGACAAGCAAGAAGTGCGCCCTGAATTACATGCTCATTCATCGATTGACTAACGTATATTGTTACAAAGCTGCCTTCAATGTGCTTGAAAAGGCTTGCGAAGATTATCCACGTAAACTGGACGTCGCGATTGGTGGAACTCGACCTTTGGACTACATGATACCTAAGTTCTTGGCCCTCGCTGATCACCCGTCGTCAAAGATGCACTCACATGCAGTAGCGTGTCTATCTTATTTCGTACCGGTCAATTGCCAGTCTTTATTCGCCCACATCGATACGTTGATCGCCTGTCTATTCAGGCGAGCGTCAGACGACGATCCGTCGGTTCGTCGACACGTATGTCAGGCGCTGGTGCTGCTGCTTGCAGCACGCCCTGAAAAGCTCATGCCCGAGATGGCACATGTAGCTGAATATATGCTGTATTCAACCAAAGACAAAAACGAGAACGTTGCTCTTGAAGCATGTGAATTCTGGCTCACTTTCGCTGAGGATGTAGAGTTGGCACCGTTTTTGCAGCCTCTACTTGGAAAAGTCGCGCCCGTCTTGTTGGACTGCATGGTTTACGGGGAAGATGATTTATTGTGGCTAGAAGGTGATGCGGAGGATGCAGCTGTTCCCGACAAGGAAGCCGACATCAAACCGCGCCATTACGGTAATAAGTCGCACGGTTTCGATCGCGACGCAAACGGAGAGCCAACTGAGGCACCTAAACCTCGTATTGGTGCCTATGGGGAGGAGACTATCGATTCGGATGAAGAAGACGATTATCTTGACGATGAATTTGTAGACGAAGTGTCCACTGAGTGGAACCTTCGCAAGTGTGCTGCTGCAGCGCTTGATGTACTCGCAGTCCGATTTAGTGGGGAATTGCTGAACGTGCTTCTTGGGCCGTTAAAGGATAAGCTGTGGAGTAACGATTGGCTCCAGAGGGAAAGCGGTATTCTCGCATTGGGTGCCATGGCTGAAGGTAGTTCTGTTACTTTCTTTTAATCCGCTGTATTAACCAAGACTACTGTGGAAACCTAGGTTGTATCAAAGCAATTGAACCTCATCTCTGTACTCTTGTACCTTATCTTATCAATACGCTAAATGACACTAAGGTAGATTGATACCTTGTATCCTGTGAAGTATTGCCTGACATGAGGTATAGCCCCTTGTTAGATCCATAACTTGCTGGACTCTTGGGCGGTACGCTAGCTGGAGCACGCAACCTATCTCGGATGAGCACAAGACGAAATACTTCATCCCGACGATGGAGGGGGTGAGCTCTGAGATCTTAACTGAATGATTGACTAAGGCTGACTCCTGTTCTAGCTTCTTCGTATGGTTCTTGACAACAACAAGCGTGTTCAAGAGGCCGGTTGCAGTGCTTTCGCCACTCTTGAAGAGGATGCTGGCATTGAACTTACTCCATATTTGGAACCCGTGCTTCGCAATCTCGTTTTCGCCTTCGACAAGTATCAACATAAGAACAGGTTGATTTTGTATGACGCGATTGATACATTGGCAAATGCTGTCGGTCGTGAACTCTCGAACCCCACTTATGTCGAAATCTTGATGCCTCCGTTGACGAATCGTTGGGCTAAGTTGAAGGACGATGATGTTGACCTGATACCTCTTCTTGAGGTATGATAACTTGGACTTCGCGTCTTTGCTTTGCGCTTACGATGTCTCTATAGTGTCTTGCGTCTGTCACCACTGCAATGGGCGCATCATTACTGCCTTATGCCCCCCCTGTATTTGAACGGTGTCATCACATGATGCATACGTCTCTCTTGCAGTATCAGGCATACCAGCAAAACCCGGATCTCGACGAACCGGGCAAGTCCTTCCTTGTAGTTGCGCTTGATCTTCTTTCGGGGGTGACGCAAGGTCTTGGTATGGCGCTGGAAACGTTAATCAACCAGAGTCAACCGAATCTATTGACTTTGCTGACGATCTGCCTGAAGCATCCGCAAGCACCCGTTCGTCAATCTGCGTATGCTCTTGTGGGAGACATGGCAATGGGATGTTTCACAATCCTTCGGCCGTTCATGCCCGGCATCATGACTGAACTCATGACTGAACTCACGTTGCAGCTGGACCCTGAACTGAAGGCTGGTGTATCTAACAACGCTGCCTGGTCAGTGGGTGAAGTTGCTCTGCGTTATGGTCGGGGTAAGAAATTGCTATCTAGGATCTTTATCTAATCACTGACTCCCTCTATCACTCAGATGATCCTGAGTTGCAACAATGGGTCAACCCGCTGATTTCTCGACTAATACCTATCCTCTTGCACCCTAAGGCTCCTCGTAGTCTTCACGAAAACGCTGCTGTCTCCATTGGTCGCATCGGGCTCATGCATCCTGCTTTGGTCGCGCCACGTCTTCCGGAGTTTGTGCAAGCCTGGTGTCAAGCTTTATACGAAATTCGAGACAACGAAGAGAAGGATTCTGCGTTCCGTGGATTATGTACAATGGTGCAAGTCAACCCTGATGGCATTGCTAAGGTATTGTCGATCATCTCTCCTTTATCCTTCAACGGTCCTAACTGATTCGATTTCAGAGTCTTCTTTGGTTCTGCAATGCCATCATCCGCTGGAATCAACCTTCCCCAGAGCTTAATAACATGTTCACGACATTGTTACAAGGTTTCAAGCAACATGACGAGGCAGGTTGAGCCGCTCATGTGTCTACTTTCCCCCCTGTGATCCAGGAACGGTTAGCGACTCGCTACGGGGTCTGAGGGCACCTCCAGAATTAGTGGACGCCTTCAAGGAATTCCACTTTTCGTTTTTTCGACCTATTGCTTCCTTGCGTCCATCTCTTGGGTTGGGTACCTACAACTTTTTTTTTGCCTTGTCTTCCTCTGTCTCACAGTAGTTACATATTTTCTTTCTCTCAATCAGTAATTAAATCTTTTGCATCTCTTGCATCAGGATCCTTTAGTAGCTGTAGTCATTATATACATATCGTAGCAGTAGTTTTCTTTCGTTTTTGTTTTCTCATTTGATGTAGCTCCATGTCATCGTCGCTGCACTGCAGCAGACAGCAGATGATGACATCTCAATAAGTTTTGCCCCCATCGTATTCAGTATTTGCATATCCCATTACAACCATTTTTACGTAGCATTAGTATAGTAGTGTAGTATCTTTCTCACATCGTGCAAGTAGATGATCCAGTATATACGAACTCGCCCGAACACTCGACTTAACAATAAATGAAGAGTTGTGCAATATTCATATCCCCCTAATTAGGCTTGTACTGAGCTCGCCTGCGTTCACCCCTTCATAGAATACTCAATAGTATCATTTAAATTACAGAGTAAACACAATCCTGTATATAATTCAGAATCGTTTACCGTCGTTATACACATTCCTAAACCCGCCAAAACCGCCTCCAGCACCCATAGGCATACCCATCCCACCACCATACCTGTTCCTTCACTGATACTCCATCCAGCCATAGTATCCACCAATGCAAACGCCTGCGAACAGGAACAATTTGAAGAATCCCATCCATCTTCGTGATGAATCCGAACCGCCTTTCCCTGATTTCAACTTCAGCTTCTTTTTGTCGTGCGTCGTGGTGATCGCGGAGTAGGTGGTGACGGCAATGATGCTGAAAGAGATTTCATATCAGTTAGACGATACGCGAGACGAACAAAGAAATGCCACTGCTCACTCGTGGGCATCAGCTACGTCTCCAGTCATAGCCGAAAATCCAAGGTATGGACCCTTTCCGTCCATTCATCCCCTACAGAACAGCAAAAAAAGATGTATAAGATCAGAAATGCTGATCAAGATCCTTCATCATCGCATAGGGCGCTTACAAGCCTTGTATTGTACTTTGACCTATGGAACGGAATCAGATCAGTTTTGAAAGGCAATGAGGCAGTATGTTAACGTACATCTAGGAAGGAATCTTTGACATAGGTAATTTTAAGTTTCGTAGCGACGTTCGTTCTGCGCAAATTTGCCTGAGACACTTGGGTTGGAATGGCTCGCTTGCTCGAAGGAAAGGGTAGGTGGGACGGTACAGAGCATGCTCCAACTTCTTGACCATCGCCATCATTATCGTAGTTGTATGATGTTTTACCATCGCCTAACATAGATGTGATGCGGGGGAAGGGAAAGGTGTGTCAGGCGTTTGTATATCTAAATGGATCACGATGGGTAAAATTTAGAGGGTATCTCGGGTAAGGTGGAACAGGTACTGACATATCAAGGAAGATTCCTAAACCCTCGAATTCATCTGTACATCTCACTTGAGAACGAATCACGCTACAAGGACGAGATGAGGCTCACTTTTGTTTCCAAAGACTGGAGCACGTTGTATGCGCTCTTTTGTAAGCCAGATAGCTAATCCGTCACCGAAAGGGTGACTTGAACTTCCAGAAACCTGAAGAAGCAATTCTAGTGATTGTTTAGGTAGTGAATCGAGGGCGCTCACTTTGAATTCGACTTCGATGACAAAGTTTGAGGATATAAGAAGTCAGCGAGACCACCAGTGTAACCAACCCTTCACGCAATTTCACGAGTTGGTTTTAGGGAACACAGAAAGGAGGTGGAAGTACCATCTGGGACGGTCAGGTTTGCGTCAGGCGTATATGAGTATTCTCGTTCTAAACCTCAGAGATTTTCAGACTTTTTTGAATATTGCAAGATAGCACAAAACATACGACGTAGGAATCTGCACCAAAATCCCACCATCTGGAAAGAAAGTATGATGTTAGAAGAGAATTCCAAGGTAAGCAAGCGCACCAATTCTGCAGATCTTGATTTATGTATGGGGTAAAGAGTGAATGAGTGCATAGTTGCATCGTCTGCATGAAGAGCATAGCATGTTAGCTAGTGGAATTGAAAGAGAGAACTGACAAGGTTGAGTTCGATCGGTGGAGTGATTATTTCTATGCTATTAAAGCTTGACATGCTTGACAGCTTGGACCAAGGGTAAATGAAACTCACCCTTTCAAGCGCTCGATTCCCTAATTCCGTTGAGGGCTCCCCTGCAGTCCGTACATGCCCCAGGCATAGCCAGAACGTTAGAAATGAAAGCCATACCTCTGAGAGCTACTCGCAGTGAAGAGCGTTCCTCTCGAGGTATAGCAGGCATAGATCCCTCTTTCGGACGATATGAAGCGAGGACGACCAGGCTTGAGCTGGATATCTACGACATGTCTGCTAATAGCGTTGCTGCAGAACACGGTCGTGCAAAGAAATGTAATGGATGCCACGTGGTAGGAAGGAAGGAAGAAAGGAAGTGTATTACGGCACGGTCCCTAGACAGAAACGCCGTTCCCGGGGCAGAACGATGCGGCATGAGTCCAATGCCCCGGACCCGTTGACCCAATAATGACTGACCCGGGTTCACGTTTAAGAGCTGGTGCTGGGCGCTGAACCACGAAACCGCGGGCGCTAAATTATGAACAGCATATCATGCAGCGGAAATTATAGCTATCTTCACTCGAACCCAGATAGCTTACCCGAAAAAAAAAAGACAAGTACGTCAATTGAATGTTCATAGCACCTGTGGAGTCACTTGTGGTACGGTCTACCATACGGGAGATGTACATATAGGATGTTAGAGAAAGAGAAAGAAAGTAAAGGAACAAGAGAGAAATATAAGTGAATGAAAAAGTGATGACAATGACGAAGAGGAAGGAACGGAGTGAGTGTTGATGGGAGGTGAGTGACCCTTAACCCATATCAAGCGAATAGTTGCTGAACGAGATCGAATCCAGCCAACAATCAGCTGAAGGAGGTCACCATTCCTACAAGACCAAGCGCACTTTGCGTTTTCAGGGGCCCAACACGACAAAGAATGAATTACATACTCGGAGTCGGTGTATAAGTCCAATGGTCTGTCTCTCGGAGCCAGCTGTATGGCCACGAGTACTGCATAGAGCTCCGCACGATTGTTTGTCTGGTCGCCGCTACATGATTCATTGCGGGTATTGCGTTTGGGTGATTTGATATACGCTGTGTGCTGGAGTTGGGTGTTTGTGTTTGTAAATGCGATGACGGGGTAAGAGATAGAGGATGGTGGGTGGTAAGTGGAGGGCACACGGAACGAGCAAAAGGAGCAAGAAGGCCTAACCTTCAACACCATCGATATCATTCACTCAACCAACGACATCCAGCCCGCGTCGAGCGTATCGAGCGCACCTATACACCCGTTCCATCCTCATCCACCGCCCAACATCCACATCATCAATTCATTCATCCCTTCAGTCGTCCATACGAACGACTGATTTATACCTTGTCCTTAGGTGCCGTCTTGCTGAACAACTTGGTCTTTTTAATTGTTGCCATACCTGTTAGACGAGGGACCGGAATCAGCATCATATTCGCGGTTAGAAGATGAAGCTGGTAAACGAAAAACAAGGGTGACAGGGATATGTAACAGTAACGGGCGGATGGAGGGTTGTGCAGGATGAAGAAACCAACTGTGTCGCCCATGTGTCGCAGAAACAAAGGACAACAGAGAGCACGGCAGTGTATTGAATTTAACAAAAAGAAGAGGAACTCGAAGAGACAGAACTCGAACTCGAACTCTACCTTGACGAAGGGGAAAAACCAAAAAGATATTATACGCACTGTGATTGACCAAAACCTTCTCATAATCAACAATACTAATGTCCTCCTTGGTCAAATTCCTAATTAGCGACTTCCCAGAGTTATTCAGCAACTTAAGAGATGATACCTGTGAGGAGAGGACAGGTCAGTCACGCGTTATGGGTTGCGGGTGACGGGGTAGAGTTATGGGGTAGGAGTGCAAGAAAGTGGGAGGTGGGATGAGATGTATGACGTAGGGTATAAGATGTAGGATGGGGTAGGTGCAGGGAAATCATGCGAATGACGAAGGAAACGAAGAGAATGAAAAAAAAAAACTTACGGAAATCACCTTTCAAACTCCTTAATCGCTTTCGCGAGCGCATTGATACACCCTATGTCCAAGTGGTCGGTGGGTTCGTCTGCACAGTATAGAAGTTAGTGTCAACGAAAAGAAAGAGGTAGAAGGTAAAAAAAGGAAAAGAAAAGCCACGTTGACAAACGAAAAAAAGGCAAAGAAAACGAAAAGAAACCGAAAAGAACAACGAAACCCAAATGAAAGAAAGAAAGGGGGGGAAAATCAAACACCCATCGCCTCACACTCCCATCCACCCCACCCCCACCCATTAACTTGACGTGCCAGACGATGAGGCATGTCTTTTTTCCCTCTCTCTATCACTGGCAACGGGATGGTTCATCGGACGTTCATGTTGAGCGTTGACAGGACGACCCCCGGTATAGAGAAAATACCCATAGGCACCATAGACAGCGTAGCAGACCAAAGGCAAGAGGGTCCGGGTCGTCCGTGGCAGCAGGAACAGGTGTGAGAGAGGATGCGATGAAAGGGCCCCAGTAGTAACAATGGAGGGGAAAAGTGATGAAATAGATGTGAGGTTTGTTGAAAAGGCACCAAGGGTAAAAAATTGAGGAAAAACGAAACCACAAAGCAAAGTCAGTGACATTGAGAAGGTACCGAGTGAACTCTAAAGCTACTCACTGCACATAGCACCACCGAGGACATACCAAGGAGTCCAAAGGTCACCTTCAAGGACTGCAAAGCGAAACCAAGAACGAAAGCCACTACCTAGACACAGAAGGTGAAGACTTGTCAACCAAAGCCAGAAATAGTGCGAGGACAAGAAGACAACTCACCGTACTCGATATCAACCATACTCTGGCAATATCATCAAGAGATTTTTGCCCGACAAAATCCTTCATCAGGCACCGGGAAAGGAGAAGGATATGGTCGTGACAGAGCGGTGTACGTCAAAGCGACGAAAGCTTATTGCATGTCATCCGTTTATTGAAAAAGAACATCCCAACTCCAAGCGGCAGTTGGATGAAGCCAGACCATAGTTTTTGGACCCGATACGAATGGACCACCATGATTGTTACGAAGACATGATTATACCATTCAAGAAGAACGTAAGAAAGCAAAAAAAAAAACAATATATCAGCCTTTGCAAACAGAGGAATATCGAATCTGGCACGTACACTTTTACCTTCTAGGTATTCCTGCAGTGCTGCGCTCATTTTGTGATGTACTATATCACCAAAACAGCTCAAGCACGAGATAAATATCCCTCTATAGGATATATTTCAATGTGAGAACGAAGTCAAACAATCTTGGGACAGTCAGGACATGGAAGACGTGTCCAGAGTGTGCTCGGGCGCTTCTTCAGCGCTTCAGAGCCATTGATTAGTAAGCAATACATTTCGGAACTTGAAAGAGTACCAGCAGAGGCTCGAGTACCAGCAGAGGCTCGAGTACCAGCAGAGGCTCGAGTACCAGCTAAGCACTCCAGTAAAACGGGTTTGATCCAGGTGTAATCCAAATAAGTACAGTATACATATACTATGTAGGTTCCACAACGTCCAAACTTTGTTTAGGCTACAAAAACACCCGCCCAAACCCTCTCACCGACCCAAAGAAAGTTTCACTCTCGAACGCCCAGTTGACGGAGCCCCCGACGCAATCCTTTAGAACCTGGACAAAAAGATATGCGTCGTGCTTCGTCGTTGCGCCGACCTCTATTTCTGTACATGGGTCAGGGCCCGAGCCAGAAGGCACAGAGGCTGAGGTGAAGAGTCCAAAGTCAAAGTAGCGTCAAAACCAAGAAGATAGTGTCGGCACCAAATTCCTGCTTTACCCGCCTGAAGGATTGCGCCAGAAATTCCGATACCGTACTCAGACATTATGATAACGACGAGGTTAAGCTTTCTTCCTAGAGACTGGTCAACGTTGTATAAAAAGACGTCTTTGTGGATTTTAGTTAATAATACTTTCTTTCTCGGGCATGATTATACCTACCAAAGACGCTGTAATAATATCGGCGGCCAGCACTCGCAAGTCCTCCATATTCTCCACTTCATCGATGTTGAGACGCTCCACGGCTTCGACAAAGTCAAATATGAGCTGCAGGCCACTGAGATCCCTTCGTAGGCCCATGTACTCGTCGACAGGTAGAACAATCCCATTCTCTCAGTACTTCAAGGCAGTAAATTGGGCAAGAATTGGGCATCACGAAGAGCAAGTAATGACTCTGAGAAACGCTTCTGCCACAAGGATGAAGTGTTCTTCTCTATCATAGATTGAAATCGAGGAAATAAACTGCGCCATTTCAATGTCAGACGTTGAGGTATCAGCCTGAATCCCCAACCGGAGCTGAAGTCGTCGAGATTCTCTACATCCTCTTTTTACCCTCATACTCATCCCTATTCACATGTCACATGTAAACGCTCCTCTCATGAACACGACCAATGTAATTCCACTTGCCCGGCGTATACGTGTCCCCATCATCAACGTTCAACCGTGACGTTCGTCTGAATCGACGCACGTCAACATCTGTCTTTGACGAAGACAAGATGAAGCAATACGAACTGCCTGCAACGAGGATGGGTAATAGCACAGACGGGGTGGATCAACATGGAGGAGGAAGGTCTACAACGAGAGGAAATAACATCGTAAGTTCTTCCTTCTCTCATTAGGTAAAGACTCGCCAAACCAAACTAATTTCCTATATATCTCCAGCCTACGACCACGGGAGCACTATTCCACGTCGATCCCTCTCAACCTCCGAATTTCCTACGTAACGAAACATCCCCTAATCTATCCGGTTCCACGTACGAAATCCCCGTCATCGTTCGACGTACCCCTCCTCCCTATCCAAGCGCACCTCCCACCATCCCTCAAACCCCTCCCAAAAGGCCCACTCCCGCTCCCACTGGCACGAAACCTCCCACTTCGACTTCCTCACCCCAATTCTCCGACCTCTTACCTCCTCACCCGCGCCCACACTCATCCCCACCCATACTCTCCTCCCCATAATCCCAACGAACCCTCCCCTCACCCGTGCGTCGATCTCAACGACCTAAAGGCCTCAATGTCTCCTTCGTCCAACGTATAGCCGAAGAAGCTCGACTTAAATCCCTCGCTACTTCGAAACTTAATACGAAGATCGTTTACGGGAAGATGGCTGAGCTTAAGACGCTCGTTCGATCTCAGAGAGCTTTGACTAGGAAGGTCGAGGCTGAGGCGAGGAGAGCCGGGGGTATATTCGCTTATAAGAAGGCGTTTCGGGGGTGTTCGGGAAAAGGACAGCCTTTCGGCATTGACGAGTATATCCTCGGATGGAGAGTGGAATCCGCAGTATGCCCCACGATCATCTCCGAGATGGCATGGAGGTCTCATACGCTGATTCGGTAGAAAGTTGGAGGTTAGCTTGGTTGAAGAAGTGGTGTGCGTTGAATCGTAAGAGTCATCGTCAATTCGGCGTACAGACTCGCGAGAAGAGAGCTACCAAACTCACCACTTCTTCACCCATTCGTACACGGTGCACTACACCCCCCGCACCCACACCCACCCTATCCCGATCCATTCATGAAAATACTTTCGATGACACGACGCCCAAAGTAAAAACATCAAGACATCCTTCATATGCAGCCGTAGCCGCTCAGCCCGACCATCTCTCCGACGTCTTCCATGCACTCGATGTCCCCCAAGTCCACCTCTATTCAAGATCCCATGACTCCCCCTACATCCGACGAACATAGACCTCGTGCTCGAGCTCGTAGTACCCAAGCAGGCTGCAGCACCACCACCAGTACCCGTCCGGCCCCTCGTGCGTGGCTGTTTCCTACGTTGCCGGTGAAGTATGCGTTGATGCCACCTTGTATCCGTAGCTTGCTTGAGGAGGCTGAGGAACGTGAACTTGCTAAGAGGCAGGGCCCTTAGCATTTGGCGTAACCCCCTGGCGGCACCTTGGCGGCACCTCAGCGGCACTTCAGCGTCACTTCAGCGGCACCTCGGCGTCACTTCAGCGTCACTTCAGCATCATAGTAGCGGAACCCTCAGCGGGACCAATGTTATTTTAGCGTATCTATGCCTATCGTTATTGTTCACTTACAGGCTGTTATACCCAACGGCGTTCATGAATCCCTTTCAGTAAACTATCATGTATGATGTAACTGTCTTCGAAGTTGCTTTGATGCACAAAACTCTAAATTTTAAGCTTTCACCAGTACTCAACACTGTTGTCGGATACCCTGGTCAAGGCATCATCTTCGGTTTCCATTTGATAGTACCTCTTTGCCACCACAGCTGACGCTATCACGCTCCTGAGGTCAGGTTCGCGTTGTGTCCGAATATTGGGGCCACTGAGTTCTCATCAACAAGACTAGCACGTTGCACTCCTGAGGTTAGATTCACATCATGTCCAAATTTCACGTCAACAGCAGTGACCACGCTCCTGAGGTCAGGTTCATGTGAGATGTATATGAAGGGAAGGTGGAGGAGTGAGAGAAAGAAACGCGTATGGCACGGGGTTGCGTAACCCTTGTACTTGAATGGCGGCACACCAGCACACCCTCCTGGTAAAGTCCCAGAACTCTAGTGTACCCTGGTGTACACTCCTAGCATAGTGGCGGCATCCAGCGTACCCCTCCAGTGAAGTGGCAGCACCCCAGTGTACCCCTCCAGTAAAGTGGCGGCACCCAGCGTACCCCTCCAGCAAAGTGGCGGCACCCCAGCGTACCCTCTCCTCAAGGTAGCGGCACCCAGCGTACCCTTCCAGTGAAGTGGCGTCACCCCAGCGCATACTCCCATCAAGGTAGCGGCACCCAGCGTACCCCTCCAGTAAAGTGGTGTCACCCCAGCGCACCCTCCAAGTAGAGTGGCGGCACCTCAATGTACCCTCCCAATAAAGTGGCAGCATCCCAACGTGCACTCCAGTGCAAGATTAATCTACTTACATTCGTGTTGAACACAAACAGTGAAAGTAACATTGCTAGATGAACTAGGTACTCGAGTTTGATTTAATCAAGGTGATCACACAGTGCTATAGTTTGTACTCATTGAAATATGAGCTTGAGGTATCTTTGAATGCATTGCTAGAACTAAAGGGATTACGATGTAGGTATTTCAAGAAGAGGGGGATTCGACTACCTTCAGCCGTAATCCAAGCATAGTCACATATTTTTGAACAGATACCGCGCAAGTGAAGAAGAATAAGGACTCCGGGAGGGGGAGACCGAGTTAGTTTCAACGTTGGAGGCATCGCATAGAAGTTCTTCAAGCATTAAATTAGTGGAAAAGTATGGCGCAGTAGATTATGGTGGAGTTGAAAGATAAGTAGTGTCACAGCATCTAGTACTAGCTTCTGTACATGTACATGGTGGCTTCGTGCACAGTAGCGGTGAGCGGAGTTTGAAAATTTATCAATCAGCGTAACCTTAGCGGCACCCAGCGGCACCCAGTGGCACCCAGCGGCACTAGCGGAACAGTTACGCTGGGGGTTACGCCAAATGTTCTATGCCCCTAAGAGGCATCATGCTCATAGGTGGGGTCTTATAAACGTCGATGATGACGATGAGGAGGGTTGGGTTTGGTTTTGATTTGGGTACCATCCTATCAACGATTCTCTTTCATTCTGATTTCCTTCTTCTCAGTTTCCGTTTGTCTAAGATTTTCGCACTGATTGTATTTCTCTGTCGTAGAATAGGTGGACTTGGTCATACCTACTTGTGTACTTTTTGTGCTGACCTTGAGACTTTCTATTTCTTAGAGTACCTTTCCAGGTTTTCCTACTTCGTTTCTCTTCTGTATTCATGGAGATGAAGAAGCGCCTGCAATGATGACTGCATACAGTGAATATTTGAATAGCCGCTCGACACATTCAGACATGCAGTGGCAGTGCAGGCTCGTGCTGCCGTATGTACGACTCAGACCAGCTCAGGCCTCCATAGGATAAAGTTCAAAAGTCTTTCTACAGAGTAATTTTTGTGTCAACACGAAATGTACGTCTTAGCTCATCGACTACGTGGGACTTCGAGGAGTCCAGGATGTAGTCAAGGACTGCGACTCGGTGATTTACCGCAATCTTATCCGAGTCGCCTTGTAAGTGGCTTCCTTATTTTCTCCAGCTTAAAGCGAGTCTAATAGTATCATCATACAATGCGGTCAGTTTCTAACACTGTTACACACAGTCTATATACATAGGAATTCTACAGAATACTGCGCAGAGTCAACATAAACTGACTTCATGCTGCAACCGCGTAGAGACGAATGGAGCTCGGTGCACCAGAAGTAGTTCTTAATGCTGCAGCGAACACTTCAAGCTCCAGAACTGCCGTTTCTCTCGCGAGCAATTTCACTCTCCTCGTCTCTTTCACCTGCTTGTTGCTCTTCCCAAAGTACCTTTCACTCTCGAAACTCCAATCCAATACACCAATGACCCAATCCTCCAGTCTTGAAACGTACTTGTCGACTTCAACGTCTGCCTCAGGAACCCAAGACTTGAGTCTGTAGGTCTTCAGGTAGGTATAATGATCAATGCGACGCTTGATCAGCTCGCCGACAAAGTCGATACCGCCCTGAAGGTCGGTTTTGTTGTCCTTCATGGCGACGAAGCCGAGGTTTTGAGTTTCGCCCCAAGACTGCTTGAGATTGAAGCTATAGATGTCCTGTGAATCAAGAGTTTCAGTGAGTTGCGCGATTGATATGACAAGTTTGAAAACCACTGACGTTGGCCCATGTCAAGATATCATTTGCACAATCACCCAGTTCCTTAATGACGGGATTTTCAGCCACCTCATCACGGAGATCTAATCCAAGGGTCCTTCTTGTGCTACAGCTTATCCGTGCTCCACTCGTCTTTCCACGGAATCTTCCCCAGCTCAGTGCGAAATCGGAAGGCCAGCTCATGACATGGGCAAATCGCTATGGGCCCAACTACCGACTTAGACGTGGCGTTTACGACTGTCTCGTCCTGAGTAGTCCTACTGTCGTACGCGATCTCCTTGTAAAACGTGCCTCGAACTACTTCGATCGCCTTCCCATTGAAGTGCTGGGACGCGTAATGCTTCAGCTTGGAGCATTGGTGCGACAGCGTACAATGATGACTGGCGGCTACATCGAAAGATGGCGAATACCTTTCTCGCTCCCCGCACATTGGATAAATTCAACCATGCCATTCATGAAGGGGGCGTGAACTTCGTCAAAGCCGTCTGGAAGGAGTATAAAAGTACGAAGGGCATCATCGCGCCTATCCCTCACTGCGCGCGGTTTCCTATGAATTCGACCCGGGGTGGGTTGATCAAGAGGAACGACGAGGAGAAAGGAGAGAGAGTTGCGGATAGCTTGAGTGATGTTGTGTCAAAAGCTCGCAAAGACGGTGAGATTTCCTGGACACAGGCTTGTATGTTTGCCACTGTAATTATGCTTCACTGTCTCACCCAATTACTATGCAGAATGATATCGAGGATGAAGAAGAGATGTGCGCAGCAGAAGCAGGTGCAATGGAGCAAGACTGGGAGCCAGAAAGGCCACAAAACACCGAGAGAGGGACTCAGACTCATGATGAGGATTCTACAGAGGAGCTGGACAATGAAGCGGATGTTCAACGAGAACTAAATGAAGTATGTCTCAATGGTGGATTATTCATCACGCGCTACTCAGATATATATCCCAGTCGATGTGTAGGAGCTGTCAAAAGTCAATGCTCTCCTGGCGACAAGGATTACTCAGTGTCTGAAGACTGATGAGAATCCATATGCACCGTTCATCTCAAAGCTTGATTGGGACATTGCACACTGGGCAAAAATGCGAGGTCCAGGTTCAACTGCATTTACAGAGCTATTGTCCATCGATGGGGTGAGTCAGCTCTTTAATTACAGAGGTTTCTGAAGCTTTTCTTAGGTCGTCAATGCCCTTGGTTATTGTGGAGAGCGTTGGTTAAGGGCGGTATACTCAG
Organism: Neonothopanus nambi; assembly: GCA_003987895.1. Lineage (NCBI taxonomy): Eukaryota > Fungi > Basidiomycota > Agaricomycetes > Agaricales > Omphalotaceae > Neonothopanus > Neonothopanus nambi. Next base: position 19,519 of record RCHF01001558.1, on the reverse strand, counting down.
CGAGGTTCCAGGAGTAAGACATCGCTCTGACGTGAAGCTTTGAAGGGTACTAACCTGTAATGTTCAATTTTCTTTTGATTTTTGAACCGTGCTTTTAACACCTTTTTTTCTAGAAATTATGGATCCTCAGAGACGAACCGCACCTGCCTCTTCTCTATACTCGTCTAAAACCTCCCTCTCGAATTTCTCACTCTATCTTGTCCTGCTAACGAACTCGATTTCATGCATGTGATCTAGCAATAGATGTGCTTCTTTCGATTCATATGTTTTCGTGGTACGTTGATGTACAAGTTATTCGACACGGTTTGAGATGCGGTCGTGTAGTTTCATCAGAACTTGCTCATATCCGAGAACTGGGTATCGGCGCTTAGAATTGTCGTCTTTCAATCACCTATATCATCAGCAAACGAAGAGCCGATTCTTGTCCGACGTTTCCGCTAAGTAGTCTCTAGGCTCTCTTTTTACCTTTTTTATCAACGACTGACGACGACATTCCGCAGTGCGCCGGGACTTGGATGTACACCCTTCAATACCCCGTGTCAAAGGTTGGGAAATCCGAGGGCGAACGACACGGATAGTGTCGTTGGGCTTGATCAGAAAGTCTAGGGTATTTAGGGGTGTTCAATGTTTCTACCTTGGTAAGTTCGCCTCTAGCAGCGAAAGGTAACCTGTACAAGTGAAGGCGGCGAGTCACCTTTTTTATTCATGTTTCCGGTAGTCCTACTCTGCAGGTGGTTTCCCTTACTCGGATTTACATCGAAGTTGCTGAACATCGTTCTTCGTCAAATGCTAGATGCAATACGTAGTTGCACTTTCTCCTTCCCAATTTTGTGTCCCTTTTTTTTACATTGCTCGACTCGATCATGCGCGTTCTCTCATGACAACAGCTCCTGATGCTGAGGCAGCTGCGGGTAAGTGCAATATATAAGATATAGTGATGGCAGATGTACTACAGTTGGTTAAAAGTACATAAATGATTCTGTCGTGCGTATAACAACAGGTTATGTAGTCGCACGGTCAATTCCAACCCTTTTTCCTTCGTCCCTTGCTCAACATCGACACCGTAGATGTCACTACTTGTTTGCAGTACACTCAATTTTGGTCAAAGTCCGATATTCACAATGTGGCTTCTCATCTCGCGCCTTGGCATAGCAAAGTCAATGGGGTGAGTGACTTTGAATAAGATGGTACTAGTGGGGGACTTCTGGACTGGGACCAAAATGACAATGATAGAAACATAGACTCTTGGACCCAAGCCGGTCAATATACCTACCTACCTACCTACCTACCTTAGCCGGGTGGCCGTGCCAAAAAATGAGCAAAACACCATTTGGGCACCAAGATGAAGTTCGACGTATCGGGGAAATGAGGCTGGGGCCATTCTAGCCTGAACACCAAGAACATATATGGAATGGAGCGTACCCAAAGTACGCAAGATACAGCGCCGGATTCTACTGAAATCAGCAAGATATTAAATAATACTGTTCTCCTACTCCCTTGATGAAGGGCAGGTAACCCCTGTCAAGTTTTAGAAGGATTTATGGGGCACACCTCAAGTAAAGCCCGAAAACTCACTTACCATACTTTGTATGCGCAGAGAACAGTCGTGCTGAAGTTCGTAGAAAAAGGTGTTGAGTATGATTTGCTCAAGTGACGGATAGGAGGTGTCTTTAAACTAGCTCGCCCTCGTACTGATGTGGCAGTACATCTGGATACTTCCTGGCACAATTTGGCAGTAGAGCGGCTGAAGTACAACGATGAGAGCTATGGTGGGGCTATTCCCCAGGTAGATAGGTAGGTAGGTAGGTAGGTATATTGACCGGGAATGGAGGCTGTGTCGATTTTGTCGTTTAATGATGGAGGACAAGCCCCTTCTAGATTGTAATGCCAGTGTTTTGTTGTTGTAGTTATGTGAGGAGTTCTGGGGTAAGGAGCGGAGTCATGGATTGACCTTGAGGTTCAAGACTCATCATTCAGAGAACATCTGGCTGGACTTGATACTTATGAGGTGATGCGCGAGGTAGCGAGATATGTATACAATGTGTGCTCTGTCTATGGTGGCAGTAAGTGTACGTGGCACCAGACTACCTGTATCAACCCAATATTAGACGAGTTGAATTGAGCCGTGTTGATCGTGAATCTGTGATGAATTCGTATTCGTGGAACCTACCATCGAATTTGGCGATCTCAGATTCGGTGTTGAGCAAAGGATGTGAGATGCCCATGAATGCGAAGCAGCACGATTTACGCCAGACGACTTTTTTGTTTGTCCCTTCATACGATAATACGGGGTCAATCTGGATAAGATACGGTCCAAAGCGGCCATGACACGGCACATACGCATTATAGGGATACGATGTTAGGATTTGAGAAGGAGGCTTACCCAATTAAAACGAGATCCCCGGTGCGAGCAACGAGGGCGGACTCCGGAAATATATTCAGCTGGAAAATTGTTTGAGGTAAATAGGTAGGTAGGTATATTATGAATCAAGGACTGCAGTCTCAAACCCACTGGCAAGCTCGTTGTTGTTGGGACAAAGGAGAATACTTACGGAATATGGCACCCTGATCTGTTGCGAGCGTCACGGTCGCTTGGGAGCTACCTAATTTACCGACGCTTGTACTGTGTAGCATACCGAGGAGGAGCTATAAGAAATCCATGGAGGTGCTGGCCACAAAACGGATATCTCCTCGCAGCAAGGGCTGGCATCAACGCACAAACTGGAGGGCGAGAGAAAGTGTAGAAGGGAAGTGTAAAAAAAGCCTGGGCGGCGTTGGCCACAGAACGAATGTCTCCTCGCAGCCAGAGTGTCAACACAAAACTGGAGAACAAGAGAAAACATGGAAGAGGGATGTAAAGAGAAAGTCTGGGTGGGTGTTGGTCACAGAATGGATGTCTCTTCACAGCAAGGGTGCCAACGCACAAACGGAAGGTCAAGAGAAAGCATGGAGGGGCCCGGGGGGGCATGGGAGAAGGGAGGGGGTTTATGATGCACAAGAGAACAAAGGTAAGGATGGGGTAACCTCGTAGCAGCTCTCACAGGTTCTCTTATAATATATGAGATTCGGCCGCCTTGCATAAGGACCCCCGAAAACCCACTGAGATGCTTAGACTGGTGCGGATTAAAACTGAGGAAATTTTAGGTAATTTTTTAGGAGGACTGGCCCAAATTCAGATAAAACCACGGCCTTTCTGACGCCATCTCTGGGACCTTTTCCGGATAACGCATAGTGCGTTATCGGAGGTAGCTGACCCCATCCACATAAGGAGAGCGATGAATAGAGCCACCGCCGGATGGGGGTTACTGAAAACTTCTGATAATTTACTCGGTATACCTGGGGTACTGTGCGGAAAACACGTTTCCTTCGAGGTCTGGGGGAAGCCTGGGGGTAATGTACAGATATCGATTTCCCTTTTCGGATCTGGGTAACGGCCGGGGCCCGGGGTTTCGAGTACCAGGCATTTTAGGGGGTTTTCGGGGTCCTCTTGCATATGACAGCAACGAGGAATACAAAATATCAACAAAGAAGACGACGTGTCACCTGCAGTACTGTTGGCGGGAAGACCGCGGCAGGATTTGCCTTCGTCCACTTGCTTGAGCCCCAAGGCCAAGGCCTGGGCCATATTGCCGGAGTCAATATGTACGTAGGCAATACGTACCTCTGGCTCCTCATATTTTATTGCTTTGTTTGACGCTCTTTCAAGGCTTTATCTGTCATACTTCTTCATAAGAAACCTCCAAGAGATGCATGTGGCTAGATACTACCCTGTTAGCCCAACCTAAAGCTCAACGGCAGGATAATTGCAAGAAAAGAAGGATTTTCAGCAAAAGTTCACAATTACGTAGAGGTCTTGGTCAGCGGTTCTTGTCCCGTGGGCTAACAAAGCTTACACGGACTTCCGGAAGTTAGCCTGGCGAGCCAGTCTTTATACAAAAATACCGAAGATAGTCGTTCGGTATATAAATCCGGAAGTTTTCGGTACTGTTCTGAGAAGAGTTCCACCACCTCTCGGATCAGCTCAAGAACTTATAATTTATAAACAACTTTCTGTCGACTTTTCGAAGATTTTATGCCTCCAATAAATCAAAACAGAGACCTAATTATGTAGTATAAGACTCTAAACCTTGTCCTTGAACACAGAATCTCAAGGTTTACAGATGCTGTCTTCAGAGTCCCAGAATCAACCCCAGCGGATGCGGAGTAAGGTTGCCTTTTTTTAGTGGCGGCTGTGAGTCAGGCCTAGTCAGGACTTGCCCAAATTGTGTAAAGCCCAGAGTTGGGGGCAAGCGATCTTGGAATCGTGCCGCGATCGTCCCGCCAACCTCGCCTGCAGACTGCAGTTTCTTACTAATGCAACCGGCTGCAGTGAAACAAGCCGAAAAGCCAGCCGTTTGCTCCTGTTCTTTTCCTTCCTCCCTCACACTATCGACGGTCGATAGTACTCGCTGTCTCACTTGTCATGATATCATTTCATGGATATCGCTGGATGACGATGGGCGTCGAAATCGATGAGGGAACATTGCAGCCAGACAAGCCGGCTGTAATTTGCATAACCGAATTGTAACTGAAATCTCTTCGGCGGCCTCCGAAAACTGCGAAAAACATGGTCTAATGGCCGCCGCTGCGGCTGGCTTGTAACAGCTTGTAACTTGAACTTGGCGAGATTTTCTGCTTTTACTCTCCTTTCCGCTCGTTCTCTGTCAGATCTCATCTTGGTGCCTGCTCGCTGTGTGAAACGATGAGATACATGTTCTCCGTGCGCAGCTCTTCAAGTTATGATCCCTATCATATCCCAGATCAACTCGACTCAAATGTCCACCACGCGGTTCAGACAGAGGCTTCGCTACCTCCAGACTTGCTCCCGGCAATTACTTCTCTCCAGTAATCCCAGTTTTCATTTCATTCACTACCTCTGTCATCTCAGCCTTCATCTTGCCATACTTCAAGTACTCCGAATATCCTCCCTTACCAGCCGGCCTTCCGGGCCGGCGGTGACCACATTTCTTCTTTGGCAATCATGTCCGAGCCTGTAAATCGTCCGTGGCCAACTGCTTCTTTTTCCTCCCACTAGGATACTGCTTTCAGCGGCAGCGTTGGTAGTGGCAAGTTTGACCTTGGTCTTCAACACGCTATGTCTTCCAGCGACGAACACGATGATGTCTCTGACCTTGTGGACGCGACACACAGTATGAATGGGCTTATACGGGGCGATTCCCTTTCGGTCGCAGGAGAGAGAACAATAAGACGCCGGAGCAGTAAAGGCGAGTCTCGCATACTTTCTCATGATACTACCACAATAACTGACAGGACTTGCATTCAGCTTGCGGTCAGTGCAGAAAATCCAGGCGTAAATGCGAAAACTCTTCTCCAAACCAAGCATGTAGGAGTTGCGTTAGGCTTGGAACTTGTGAGTTCTTTCTTCGATTTATGAAGTGGTGATTTGCGCTTCACTCCTACGAGTATGGATTGGAGCTCCGTGATACTCGCATATACTTCTATTTCGTATTGGGGCGCTGGCATGTTCGTTTTCACCTTCATGAACTCACTAACTCCCTTCATATCCCAGCGTGTACATTCCTCGATCCCTCGCGGAAGCGTGGTCCTCCCAAGGGCTATCTTGATGCGAACGAAGCCCGTCTCCATCAAACAGAGGCTCTTCTGGGCATTTTGCCTGCGTCAGGGGATTCTAGAGGTGAGACATTGCTTCGAGATATTTCTCAGGTAAGTTGAGGAATTTTGAACTAGAATACCTTTCTCTTTTAACTCCATCCATTCAGTTTTACACCAACTTCTCTTCTTTTTTCACGGGTTTGAATTCATTTCTCTGACAGCAATGTTTTCTTCCTTTCTTCTCTATGGCCTCATTGTATCACACCTCTTACATCCACGTTACCTCTACAGGATCCACCGCAAGAGATCATCGATCGCGTTGATAATTCTCCATATGGAGTAAAAGGGAGGAATGAAGGGGGCGAAAACGAGTCTGCAGGGAATAGTGGAAATAAATTGTGTTACGGCAAAGTTAAACCCGAGCTGACACAGTAAGTTTTCCCGCTGTAACCACTTTTGCAGGCAGGCAGGAATGGAGCTGACATACCTTCACTTTCAGTCCTTTGAATGAATGGCACGATCGAGTCTCTGCCATGCTCCGCTCCTTAGCGACAGATGGAAACGTAGGAAGCAGTGGTTATCGTGACTCTTCAACACGTTCACGGAAGATACCTCTGGCCATACTGAGGAGCAACATGGAATGGCCAATTTTCCTACAATGCTGACAGGGAGGTAGACCTTTCTGATTGTAGTCTCTCACCAGGTCAGAGGCAGCGAAGAGTAGATAGTTCCAATGACTACCTCAATATTGCCCGGAATTAGGAACAGCATGGTCATCAGCCTTCCTTGGCTTCTATTCTATGCCACCTATCGCCTAGTATCTCTTGTCCCTCGCTGACACTCACAGGACGCTATTGAGCTCTGGCCTCTGCCAGGAGGGAGTGTTCCAAAGAGGTGCCGTCAGAGGCAGGATGACTGCTAGCAGTCCCTCCACTCTTGTCTTTCTGTCTTCAAGTATTTGAGTTAAATCGTTCTTGCTTCAAGTTTCATTATTTAGTTTAGTGACATTGTATCACAGCTCAATGTCAATGTGTCAGTGCTGACATGCATATGGGACATGGTTGATAGGTAAGCTGATTTACAGAACAACAATGTATTGCGTAGAGCATTCCACCGGATGATATACCTAGTAATTCAATTGTGGAAACCCAAGCCCTGGGGCATACCATGCACTTGAAAAAAGCAAATGATAATGTTGTAACAGGTGAACCTTGAACTGCAATTGAACTGCAATTGAGAAGGGGGTGGGGGGAAGTAAAAGTGAGCAACAAAAAGGGGCATAGTGGTATCATCAAAGAAGGTAAAGGGAATGTAGCAGCCAGTAGCCCCTGAGAAATCTCTTACACAATAATACACTTCCTGCCACTCTTCTTTCCTTTCTGCTTCGTTGGGCCAGTTGAACCACTGGGTAGCACTTCTATGTTTTGTGCCCGTCGTAGTGCACGAACCAGATTCGAAAACAGTCTCTCGACGTTTTGTGCTGTTTTAGCCGAGGTTTCGAGGAATTCACATCCAAACTGCTTTGCAAGCGCCGCTCCCTCTTCTTTTGATACTTCTCGCTCATATGTCTTGTCACACTGATTTCCGACGAGCATAAAAATAGGGTCGCCCCTCTTTACTCGTCGCATTGACTGACGGAATATCTGCAGCCGATCAAATGTCAAGCGTGATGCAATAGAGTATACAAGAATAAACCCTTCTCCCTCCCTGAGGCAGATGACATGATAAATGTCAAGTCAGGGTAGAACAATAGGTGAGACTCACCGGACCCACTGGTCCCGTAATGTGGCGTATTCCTCTGTATGAAGGAAGAGTCACATCAGACACGGCGCCACGTTGGAGATAGGCTTCTGCTCACCCTGCCCTGCAGTGTCGATGACTTCAACAAGGCACATTCGATTATCCACTATCAGTTGCTTTTGGTACGCATCTTCTATCGTCGGATCGTAAGTCTGACGAGATGGGAAGTGAATAAGGGGATTTCGAGAGGTACGAAAAGAGCAGAACGCACTTCTACAAGATTTTGTGAAGATAGCAAGTCAGAGGTAGGGGAGAGATATAAGTTGATCGCAAAGGGTGCTCACGAACGAAACAATTGAGTGTGAACTTGGTATTCGATGGGTGAGAAAAGGAGGAGGAGAAGAAAGAAGAAAACACACCTGAACAGCCAAGGCTGTCTTACCAACTCCACCATCACCAAGGACAGCTACTCTCCATTTATCCATTTCTATGGGACAGTAGATGGATCAGCTGGCGAAAGTGAGATGTGAGAGTCGATAGAGATACCTCGGAAAGGACGAAAGGGAGTGAAAAGGAAAGTATTGGATACGGGGTGGAAGAGAAGATGTTGAATAAGCAGGAAGAGAGCGAAATAAGGTGATGAGATAGGAGAGAAGTAGTTGAACTGAGTAAAATAAAATGGATACAGACGATCGTTGTTGCAAAGGTCTTAGTTCGTAGACGGGTCGTAAAAAACGGCAGCGAATAGCCCCCCAGCAAAGAGAGCGCAATGAGCCAACAGCAAGAATTAGTCCGGCGCAGACTGGATTCTGTCTATTTCTAGAAGCACCGCCCAACCTCCGATCATTTTCTCATGATGATCAGAGCATAAAAGAGCGCTTGCTTGTCGTCCCGATCCACAACGAGCACCATTCTTCATTCGAGACAACCATGCTCAGGCTGCAAGAGGGAAAAAAAATGATATCTACGACTTTATCATCGTTAGTGAAGGTCAGTCTTGTTCGTCTCTTTGCATTTAATATAGTAAGATTCATCGTATCAATGGCAGGAACTACTGGATGCGTGCTAGTGTCAAGAATATCAGAGGACTCGTCCTTGAAAGCACTGCTGTTGGAGGCGGGTGGAAGGTATTGCTGCATGCACGATTTTGAGCTTGTGATGTATTGAATGAATACGTATAGCTAGCGGAAGGGCACTATTCTACTGCAGGACACCCATCATGTTTCCGTTGTTATACAAAACCGAACATCTTTGGCCAATACATACCGAGCCTCAAACTTTCGCTGACAGTTCGCCGATATTTTGGCCTCGTGGTAAGTACTATTACTGCCCCTGCTAATACGTACGTACTGACTGTTACAGGAAAGCTACTGAGTGGATGTGAGTGACTTGAAGGGATTTCAAGAATTAGATTCTGGAGTCGCTTTCATTGAGGCTTGTGAGAACTTCGGGATCTCTGCATCACCAGACTTCGATGGCGAACAGGGAGCGATAGGTGACGGCAGGGTTAGTGAGCCATATGTTCTCAATCTCAAAAGTCACTCTTGGAACGCATTCATCACCGGGATGTAGCTCAGCAAGTGTTCTTACTACCATCAATCAATGCTTTCGTTCTGACATGATCTTTTGGCATTAATAGGGACCTTCATAGATTCAAAGGGACAGCGAGTTTCAACAGAATCCGCGTATCTTACAGATGCTGTTCGGAAACGAAATGACTTGATGGTACTCACCAATGTACAAGTCACCAAATTCCTGTTTGAGGGCGAGGACTCCCAAAAGCGGGCTGTCGGTGTCGATTATGCCAAGTCCAAAAAAGATGTTCGCTGTCAAGTACGATGCAGTAAAGAAGTTATTCTCTCGTGAGTGATATGCTAATCTTTCTCTTTCATCTTTACCAGGTGTCGAGTCGAATCATTTAATTTGCCAAAGCTGGAACCATTCGTTCGCTGCGCGTACGTTGGAGATCTAACCTATGTGATCTGTGATCTAATAGCAATATCAAGGTGATTGATACATGCTGATGTAGTTCTTCATGCTTTCGGGCATAGGCCCTCGCGAACATCTCAAGGAGAATAACCTCGGCGTATCCACGTTCTCCCTATGTTGGCGAACATTTATTTGATCACCCGCTTCTGGATCTATCCTACAAGGACAGAACGGCAAAAGCACCAGATTTGTCTCAGCACTTGGACCCGAGCCGGTTAATATACCTACCTACCTACCTACCTCCACCACAGAGCATACCAGAGGCTTTAAAGATGCTCTCTGCTTCAATCCAGTTTCTTTTTGGCACTGATCTCTAGACGATCAACGCAAGTATGTACGAAGTATTGCTGAGAGTTTGAATTCCTTATTTTATTTGAAGTGGGGCGAATCTATGGCATTTATTCGTACAGGTGATCTTCGGCTCTTTCTCGCTGCCGAGCATGGTCCTACTGTCAGTGACGACTGGGTAGCTCTGAATGCCTTCGTTGGTGGGCGGCTCTCCACAGCTGTACCATTTGCTAGACCCCGTTTCGCTCATGTGAACGTGACTGGAGGTTACTTCAGTATATCTGAGGGTGCTACTATTGAAGCCGACTATCAGAGTGTCGGTGAGTTTGCAAGTCTTATGGGAATTCATATGACTGACTTGGTTTTTCTCCTGCTATGGACCAGATGCTCGTACGTCAACGTTTGAGGCGTACACGCAGGTGAGTTTTTTTTTTTGAATTTTTTTTTTTCGAGTTTTCTGTGGCCTGTGGCTAAACAAGCTTTGTTCTGCCCCACTCCGCCCTGAGTCTGTAGTCAGGGAAGTGTACCACGGTATTACGTGCCTGTCCATATTCCCCATATTCCGTACCAAATCCAGTAAAATGTAACCAGTCTATTTCTAGAAATCTTTAGTTATAATCTAGGTTTCCTGTGGCTCTTCCCCGCCGTTCCACATAGCCGGCTTCCAATCTCACTTACGGTCACTTTCTCCTGTGAAATCGGAGTGGAATCAATGCACTTGCGGTGAACTCAAACAGGTTGAGAATTATACCAGTTGTGCTAGACAGAACTTACTAAATCAAATCCCTTTGTAGATTGATGTGCAGTCTGCCAACGGCGTGCAATGCGCGTTGAAATTTTCCAAGAACACGGGTGTACGCGTTGTAGTGAAGAACACAAACGTATGCTCCTTAATCGATTGTTCATTTTCGGCTTGACTTATACATGGATGGAGCATGATTATCTTGGACGGAGCAGCGCACGGAACACACTGGCTCTATGGGTGAGTATACCCATGCTCCATGCTTTACAAGCTGTTTATTTATCATTTTTTATTTATCATTTTGCCAAAGACAATCTCAAGTCGGTGTTGCGGCCGGGCTAATCCTCTGTCGACTTCTCCCGGGGAATACCACGTCGACGACACGATGATTGTCTTATTCTACGCGTACATGGCGCTTACAGCCTGTATGGCTGACTAATCTGCCTAAAGCTCTAGCCAAACATCTCCAATCCCCTAGCACAGTGTTCAAAATCTCTATTCCTCTTCGTTCTCGGTTACCAATCCTTTACTCCTTTCTCAGAAATCCCTCGACACCCAATTCATCCCAGAGGGCTGTCCAGCTAACACAACTCCACTCCAGGCAGTGACATTTGGAGTAAAGGTTTTTCTAATTTTCCGTATTGAGCTCTATTTCTAATCTTGTGTCTGACAGGGTGGAGTCCCATTCGCTGAGGCATACCAGCTCGCCGATGATAACAATATCACTCTTCCCGGAGGAACAGGCGGCACTGTAGGTAAAGCTGGTGGGTATATTCAAGTGCGTTAATTTGATACCTGTGTCTTCCTATACGCAAGGTTTTTCTTAGGGTGGTTGACATAGGTATACAAAAACTTACTGAATATCCACCTTTCTCCTGTCCTCAAACATGCTCACAGCCCGCTATCGAACATCTACTGTCTTGGCGTTGATCACTTTGTATGTCTTTCGCTCCCTCTCAATCTACTTCTAACGCTTACTATCATTCAACTCCTCTGTTCTGCAGCTTCAGTTTGAGGTGTTCGTACCCACGGGTGAACACCTTATAGCAAACGACTGCCAGAACAGGATCTTTTCTTCGTCTTAAGAGGAGGCGGAGGCGGTACATCTGGTGTCGGATCACTATGCGTGCCCTGCATACTGTGTGAGTTCTGAGTCATTGACGTGGTCCTGAAATTGAGAAGCTTATACACGTAATACAGAGTCGCAGCAGTGTACGAGACAGACTTGGACCAAGCTGAGCAGTTTGATCAGACACTGGTGGCAAATTCCGTGGAACGGTCTCGTACCGGTATGAGATATGGAATGCTTTGACTGTATCGAGGTCTAATCCCTATACGGAATCCTCTTAGTGAGTTGCTTGCCCTAGTATTCCTCAATGGTCAACTAAATACAGTTTCCGTAGCATATCACGATGTTGTTCTTCTACCCTCTATCCAGCGAACTGTAGAGCAAGCTAGTGCTTCTATGAAACCTCTCCAAGATTTTCGTTGAAAGTGTGAATGGAACGTATATCGTAACAACAGTCCCGTCGTATCTCTTGCTTCAAAATAAGCTTGCTGCTACTGGAGTGGTAGTACGTCGTCGCTCTACGTCCTGTCTACTCTTTTCTTCCCGCTTACTTGCGATGAACTATTTAGCCTATCCGCATTCGTTCCACTCATCGCATCCTCGCGTCTCATTCCTGCTACCACGTTCAACGAGACACCGGACGGGCTGGTTGACGGGCTCATAACGCTCACAGCTCAGGCGGTGAATACGTTTATATTCGCCGATGCACCCTTTTCATTCAAGCCTTTCGAAGGGACTAGCACACCCGGTGTGAACCCTGCGTGGAGGAAGGCGATTTGGCATGTAAGTCACCATACTGGAAGACAGAAGTCTTTTGGTTTCTTGGTGTGTACTTTGGTTATTCTGGGTTGTTGAATGAACTAGGTCTCTGCTGAGAACTAGAGGAACTGTTTGAAGGAGACCAAGATATGATTAGCAATATTTATGTTGTCATGAGAGTAGAATGAATATAGAAGGGGTTGAATGGACAGCAAAACAAATGTTGTGTGAAGAGAGTGAATGGAGGTATGAAATGGACCACGGTGAGAAAACGGAGAAAAGACGTCATGAGGAAGTGATATGGGAAAACAAAGTGGGGAAGCAGGGGATCGGAATAACACGGGAACAAGGTCTGAAGGAAGAGTGGCCGTACACTAAACTGCTCTCAAACAGATTTGAAATTGTATCTGCAGCTCGGTACACTGTTAGGAAGGACAGAACATAGGTAGATTTAAGCGGGTTGACAGCGCGAAGGAACGGTAGACTTGCATAAGAACTAACAGAAAACATGAGCTGAATAAGACAGGACAGTAAAAGAATAATATCTAGACATACTTGTTCCACGAATATGTTCTAGCATGCATCGTATTAACGAAGTGCCAAAATCCGCATCCTTTCCCTCTCCTTCTGCTAGGCGTATTTGGTGCACCACCGAGCCCAAGATCTCTCGACAATGACGAATCAGAAAATCCTTCAGGGAGGGGAAACTCTCAGACCTTACAGTCGAGGACTATGATTGTAGTATACGATGGCGCTTTCGCAGTAAGGGTACTGGAAACGACTTCGCGACGCACTCGGCTGCGAAGCGGAATTGCCAGATTTCAACTGTAGAATTGGTCGATGAGTATGATTTATAAACGACGAATCGTTGGAAAGAATGGTCACTCACATGCATATCCCTCCTTAGCTTTCTGTGCCTTCTCTCTTTCCCTGGCGGCGTGATTCATGGTCCAAGGGCTATCTTTTTCCTTCCCCTTGTCGAACGTGACACCCCCTAACATCTTCAACATTGATACTTTTGTACTGAGGAAAATTACAGTCGATTTATGCTAACGAGAACGAAGGAGGCCGCCTGGTATTCAAAGACTAATGCGAGAAGAATGCGATCAAAAATTGTTCACAAAAAATAACGAAAAAGGGGTAATGATGTACCTGCCATGTCCGCGACAAAAAGGTCTAAGTATAATATCCTCCGTCGCTGGACCATCTTCGGGGATAAACCCTATCGTTCACTGTCCCGGTGTAAAACCAATCTACACTCATACTCAATGCAGCTCAACGAATAAAAGAAGTGCGAACATACCGTCTGACTCGATTGTTCAGTCATAGTGATCAAACTTGACTCCATGTCATCTCCATACTCGTCTCTCTCGCACTCTCCGCTACTGCACCACTACTATCTGCAAAGCCATCCCCACTATGTGCATGAAGCCGAAGATTAAGGGGTCGAAGCAACGATACCTTCTCCACTCATCGCATTATTTGTATGGTGATGATACTGGATTCTTCCAACACTGCTTGAAGGGAGAAAGCCGCAGGGAGAGCTGACTATTATGCTCAGCAAGAGCGGCAGGCGAAAATTTGGAGGCTCGTGATGGTGTGCCTCGTTCACCTGCAGGAGCAGAGTTAGAATTCGTAAACGACACCACAGGTGAATTTGTTAAGTGTGGAGGTGAATTCGGCTGGGATGTTGTCGACAGCGACGGTGAAGAGGCAGGTTCGACAAGGGCACCAACGACAAAGACGATGTAGGACGAGGTCATGTGGGCCACCGTAGTTCTCCCCGGAATGGTCCTCTGGTTGTTGGAATCACGATTGAGAGGGATCGCGCTGACTTTGCTTCACGAACGCTTCATCTGATTCATAACCTTCCGCGTGTCGAGAATCCTCCTCGCCTTGTTCACGAACGTATATATGTGGGTAGATGTCGACGAGCATCTCGCAGTGTAGCTGTTCACAGCTTACTCCACATAAGTTCCAGGCAACTTGGGAGTAGTAGACATTTACAAGCCCGCGCTCGCAAGGTGGGAGGTATGACTCCATGAGAGTTTGAATTTGACGTGGGAGGGGCCAGAGGTGAAGCTTTGAAGGGGAAGTGATGAGAAAAGAGTGTGAAATGGGGGTTGGCAGTGGAACTAGTGCTCACGCAGAAGTTTAAGCTTTAAGTTGTAGTTGAATCATAGTCCGTGTCTATGACTAGATAGGAAGAATGCGTTGTGGAGGAGCAGACAGAGAGGTCAGGTTCTAAGTTTGAGGGTATCGCGGAGGGTGACCGGAGGAATTTCATAGCGGATTACCGGACGGGAGACTAGACTGGAAATGAAATGAAGAAATATATCATATGTAGGATAGAACGCGACGTACAATCAATAGACCCTCTCCCCCAGTAGGACCACTGGTCATCATCCTTCGAGTACCATAATCCCGGGTCGAAATGAGTCGTCGACTCTGAGTAGAGCGTTGTGCTAGGGAAGGCCGGGGTTAGGAGTAGCTTAGTCATAGGATATAGGCGTGTATGCGTATCGTAGCATAGCCGACAAGCATCTCGCTGGCAGCGACCACCAGCTCCGGGCCAATCCGCTACCGCCCTAGCCTAGCACAGCATATTTGCAACCGGTATTTTTTTTTTTTGAACGATGGAGGCCGCCGCAAATACGCTCTAGTCCATGTGTCAGATGTTTGCACCATGTGACCGATTCAAACACCACTCACTATCATTAGCCTGGCGAGCCAGTCTTTACTTATACAAATACAAAAATACCGAAGATAATCGTTCGGTATATAAAGTCTGGTACCCGGGGCGGGGGGTACCCTCATGCTCCGCAGGATTGAGACTCCGACAGTATCATAATGTTGAGTAACGAGACGAAAGAACGACGACTTTATCGGGCTTCTAGAACCAGCCCTCGGTATGGCGAGTGCAAACTGCTAGGTGCGGTAGGTTCGTTCCAATCCCCTTCTCTGATTGGTCATTTTTGCTTGCGGCGCTTTATTGTTCAAGTTGTGTGTTGTTGACGCGCCTTCAGAGAAGGGGCTTGTGACAAGATGACGAAAAGAAGGAAGTTCTCTTACCTACTCTACGACGTCGTGCTCGACCTATTCTCTCCGCTCTTTTTGTAGAATCCATTGCTCATATGTGCAGTAATATACTACGTTACTTCTAATCCTACAGATCGTGTCCTTTCAAACGGAATCATCTTATTAATCTCACTCTTTTTTCTAACCAATAACTCAAGCTCGAGTCCCTCAGGTGCGCCCACATGCTCTCTACTAGTGACTGTCAGGATACCTAACTTCGTGCTATAGCTGTTTTTTCCGGGGCCCTGGGCTGCTAGTGTCCTTTGTCAATGATATTCTGCCTACCTGTACCCCTATCCTCCCTCGAGCACATTAGCCCATGCACGACCGGCCCTCTACCCCTCAGAATTGCACCTGTCCTACGGCTACGACGCCAAGGAAGCATAAAACACCAATTGCGTCATCTCTACGACTTCAGGCCTCTCGAATCAAAGACCCCTCAAGCATTAGACTAGCATTGAAGGAGATTCTAACGCTTCCTTTTGAACCTGACCACTGGCAATCGCATGCTGTATACCGTATACTGCAAGGATACGATAGTATATGTGTAGCGGCAACAGGGCAAGGAAAAAGTCTACTATCTGAGGGCACAGCTGCTTTGGCTGGGAAGGGGAAAGCTGTACTCATTATCTGCCCTTTGAAGGCGCTGGAACGAGACCAGGTATGTCTCTTGACTAGCTACATGAAGTTACATGTGCTGATGACTTTTCAGTGGCTCCACGCTCAGAAGAAGGGTCTTAATGCAGAGATCGTAAACGAGGACACAGACAACACGGAGAACCTTTGAAGGAGGATTTGCAATGACGTGCAGATCGTATATTTATCTCCAGAAATTACGAATTCGTAATGAAATGTAGAAGTCGTTCTTTACTGGGGTACTTCTGCGTCCTCCATGGTACGTTAAGCTGGCCTCCGATCTTTTCGGTACCCTTTATGGTATATGCCTAGTCATCAAACGACGCGGCCTCTGTTTTTGCGCCCGTTGGCACTTTAAGCTGGCCTCGTCCTCTGTTGCTCCTCGTGCTGTTTTTCTCTAACTGCAATACACCTTACTTTGTCGGAATCATATTTGTCTCGGTCGTCTGGGTCGTTTAGTGCTGGCGCATTTGGCTGGTTAACGGTACGTCACCTTCACATGTATTTGGGGGGTCAACTAATGGAATTTAAAAACGTGTTTTGTAGCATCTTACAGAGCAGCATACTACAGTTCATCTGGTGTTCTGATCGATCTGTCTCTGCAGTTAAAGGATGAAATAATGGATCTTGACTCTGACCATCGGTGATAGGGATGAGGTAGCGCGCTCTTTCGTGTGGGTCACAGTGTTATAGTCGATGCTGCCAGTGTTCGTGCCGAATCTGGTCCTGGGTCTTCGTCATTGTTTATGACGTTGGTAAAGTGAAGATAGTTGGGGTTTATAGGGTTGCACAAGGGTTACACGCAGGGTACCAATCGATCATAGGCTGTATTATAAATAGTTTCCGTACGTCCTTTTTCTCTGCATTTCTGTTACAGTATGTCCATACTAACTGGTCTGCCTATGTAGCGTAGCTGCGTAACAATCCAAATTCAATCATTTTCCATTTTCCTTCGTCAAGAGTCACACGCGGGATTCCCTTGGCCCCTGGTCCCAACACCCGGCTGTTCCAGGAATGTGTTGGGAATGTGTCCATCTCCCTCCGAGTCCAACTGCATTACAAGGCTAGCTATTTCAACCCCGGGCCCTTGATAGTTGAAGTCACATGCAGACTGGGTTGATGTTTCGTTCATCCTACCCTGAACTGCCTGTCCTGCCCGCTGCCCATCCATCTTGATTTCCATCTTGCCAACAGCCCCAACACCCATTGCACTCACGCCGCCTATCGCACTCATATCCATACCCCTTTCTCTCTCTTCCTGCATGTGTGTATATGCATAAGGGTACGGTACTCTCGACCCAGACGCAGGCTCTGACGATGACTTCTTGAACATATGTGTAAAGGGTACATTCCCCATCCGTATCACCCCAAAGCCGGATTCTGAAGCTGAGGTGGTATGTCAAGGGTTATATTCGTGCTTATGATCATCTTCATAGTCTTCCCTTGTGCCAACACTCCTCTCTACGTCCCTTGAGGATAGTAATACTGTGGGGCCAACATGCATGGCACTAAAGCTGAATGTTCTTTGACTTCCTTCGCGTGGGAATGACCAAAAGCCGCTGGCTCTACCTCGTTCAGTTTCGGTATCCATGTCTGTGTCCACCCTGGTGTAGTGTGAACGATGAGAACGGTGGTGGTGGTAGGGGAGTTGAAAACACTTCCAATACCAGGAGTCATGTGAAAGCTACGACGTTCATCCTCCTGGGTCCCTACATCCCCAACACCTCTATTCCTGTCTTCTTTGTCATCTCGGCCATCAGCACTATCCTTCTTTCTTCCCATTGTCATTGTCATCACCCCTTCCTCGCCTCAAGCTCCTACTCCTACTCCCCTTCCTCTTCTTCATCCTTTCTGTCTCCGTGTCCATCTCCAGCCCCTTACCCTCCAGCGCATGCTCCTCCTCCTCCATCCTCCACACCCTCCTTTCTGATCTCTTCACTCTCTTTCTCCCCATTCTCGGTATCATCCTGCCCATCCCTTCCCGTCCTCCACTCACTCCATCCCCTCCTCTTTCACCCTCCTCTTCTCACCTCTCTCCCACTCAACACCTTCTCCTGCATAAGAAACATCACGACATTGGCGTTGGCGCTAGCGTCACCTTCCCTCCCCGCTTCTCTCCCTGCATGGCCAAGGGGGGTAGAAGAAGGGAATGTCAAAGGGCTTTGTATGCGCTTATGGCGTTGGATGCCTATTTCCTTCATGGTCCTCCCAAGCTTGGATGAGCAGATGCTTTCGAACGAGTTCAATGCTAAGTGGGCTGGCCGTAGCGCCATAGCTTGCGTTTGCACTCACTCGCGATTGTGTGTGCGTGCTGCGTTTTTTCTTTCAGCCTTTCAGGAACGTCCGTCGTTCGTCGTCCGCATGTGCAACTTAAAGTGATCAACGCGGGCCCGGGTCGCTCATGCTCAAAATGTCATGTCTTCGACAGGTCTTTGATGCCTAAGCTTCGTTCTTCATCATGATGTAGCTCTTGCACAACATCAAGTTGACGCCAGCCCTCTTCTCCCTCTAGCACTGCTGTATATTCTTTCCTCGCCTCTTTACGACTATTGTGTCTTTGGTGAGCGAACCTAGGGCATGTCTTCGGCACGATAAGCTGAAGATTCGTTGCACCAGGCAAGATGCTAGGGGATGGGATTGCGGGGTGTCGATTGCGGGGTGTCGATGAAAGGTGTCCGGCCCAAGGACCAAGGATTTCAAGTAGGATGAATAGGGGGAGACTCGGAAGACTTGGATGAGGGAGCTAGCGCTGCTTTTTCGTGAATTGACGAGAAACTTCGAGAGTAGGATGTTCTTCCTACCTAACAAACCACCTTCATTCACCCTTCCTCCTGCTCCTGCTGTTTATGATTATCATATCCCACCTCGCCTCTCCATACCCAATCACTCCTCCTCCTCCACCTGGTTCCCATTTCCATCCACGGCAAATCACCCACCACCTTCGAGTATCAATAACGATACCTCTACCTGACTCCCATTTCCACGCACGCCACACTCGAGTCTCAGTATGTTTGTGACCTCAGCCGGTGACGCAGTGAATGCTCAAGTGCTCAATACATAGCCCATTCATCACGTAGCATAACCGTTGAGGTTTAAGTCCCTGGGATAGCTTCAGTGGTGGCACTATGTTCAGTTCGGTCCCTAGGGATGAGGTAGTGTGCTCTTTCATGTGGGTCACGGTGTTATAGTCGGCGCTGCCAGTGTTCGTGCTGAATCTGGTCCTGGGTCTTCGCCACTGTTGATGGCGCTGGCGAAGCGAAGATGGTTGGGATCACAGGCAGGGTACGATCGTACCCTGCGATATACATAATTTCCGTACATCCTTTTTTTCTGCATTTCTGCATTTCTGATATGTCCATGCTAACCGGTTTGACTATGTAGCGTAACAAGCCAGATTCAATAATCTTCCTGTATTCACAATGAGTAGTGTTGGTACTGTATATAGGTATGAACAACGAATTCGTCCCCGCCTGCATCTTTAGATGCAGGCTGACACACCAAGTATTCTTGAGGAGAGACAAACTCACAGGTGTAAACGCAGAGGCCTTGGGGTTGGAGGGTCGGTTTCATTATGTTTCCACTAGAGGGCTCGTTAGCATGCTCAT
>RCHF01001557.1:0-22220 GCA_003987895.1 Neonothopanus nambi | reverse complement strand
ATCACCCTTGTAAATTCCACGAAAACACCTGTTTTCCAATCTTGACCATGATCTCTCCTACATCAAAAGATCCAGAAGACTTCGACGATAAAGCGGGGGCGTATTGATCGTTCAGTGTTGGAATTAAAGTATCGGGAAGTTGATCAATAGTGGGAAACGAGTCTGTATGTGCTTCTTGACGAGCCAGAGGTGAACTGCTACGTTCGCAAGTCCCGCTTGGTTCGTCAGACAAAGAAATACCAGGGCTCGCCGGATTCGTGTGACCGGAATGTAAATCAGGAGAAACATCATCATTTCTGGGTGCCTCATCCTCGGAGCGGCACGCCGGAGACTTGAGAAGTGCCCAGGCAATAGACGCATGGAACCGAGGGTCATCATAATATTCCTTTTGACGAAAAAGTTTGAGGGTGGGTGATAAACCCGTCGCGAGGGCTTTCAGCTGTAGCACTTCAACTCATAAACACTTCCTAAGCACAATGAACACATACGTACCTCCTCATGACCCGCACCAACATCCAAAGCTAAAAAAGTCCTCGTGTGCTCATCATTCGTAAGAATCGACAAAGTGCTAAAAGATACTTTGAATCTGTCCTAATGAGTGCCTATGTCGTACTTCATATAACAGAACGTAACTCACGGACTATGTTCCAGAGCTAACGCTTTCACGGCAAGTTTAAGATCCTCCCTCTGATGAGTACGTAGAAAGATGGGACGTGACAAGGATACGTGAAGATCAAGATCCTTTTCTTCTTTTGAGTCGAGTCCCCAGAAATCACGGAGAGTCGGTGCAAATTCCTTGGCCGTACAAAGGACCTGTTTGATGAGTCTATACAGACCAGACCGTTTATTCACTTCAAGAGACGCGTAAACATGGCATGCCCATTGTCCATCCACATGAGGAGTGCTACGGATTCGACCTTGATGTAGAGCCGGATTGTCTTTTGGTACAGGAACGATGAGCGAAGCAGAGAGAGCAGGTAGTTTCCTGTAACACAGTGACAGTCAACAACAAACGAGAATCCAATTCAAGAACACATCCTCACCCACTTCTTTTTCACCGGCTGACTTGTTTCAGTTTCTTCCTCTGAGCTATTGTAGGATACCAGCGCAACGTTTCTCTTCATTTGACGGTTATCGTTAAAGCCGGTTCTCATCCAATGACCTCCTTCATCATCAAATCCCACATCGACCGACCCCCTTCATCTTGGACACAAGACTCCTCCTGTCCATTCTGCCGCATAATCCAGAATGAAGCCCCAGCAAATCGCGTATACGAAACCGACAAAGTGGTTGCCTTTCTAGGTTTGGTTTCCTGTGGTTTTTGTCAAGTCCGTACCCAACCAGCCCGACTAACTAACATTACTTAAACATGCACCTCTTCTTCGCGACTGGAAAGATATCATGCCTTTGAGGAAAGGTCATACACTGGTCGTTCCAAAGGTTCATTATTCTAGGTTATCGGAACTTCCGCCAGAGTTTGCAGCTGCTGTCGGTGAAGCAATCTCGAAAGTCGCACACGCTCTTACGGGGGGTAAGTTGAATATCTTTGCAGAGTACAATGCTCTATGCATACATACTGACGATGATCTAAGCACTTGATAATACAGCTCTCAATGTCGTGTGTAATCAAGAATATGCCCAAGCTGTACCTCACGTTCGTCATCACAAATTTGGGTGTTATACTTTTAGTCAATTTCTTTCAGGTCCATTATCATATTATCCCAGCACCGACATTTGACGGGCCTGTAAAGGCCGAGGCCGAGTCAGTAAATGAAGACAAGGTACCACTGACTCGACGACAAATGCACCAGATGGAGTTCGAAGGACGGGGTGAGCTGGACGAAGATGATGCGGTGTCTTTAGTTGAACGGATTCGTGCGAGGCTGTAGATAAGGTGAATCTGCAAAGCTCGAGCCATCTTTACAGATCGTATGTATACCCGATTAGATGGAGACGTTTAACATTCATTATCATATCAGCGACGGCTGGAGCAGTAGGTTTGCGCGCTCAACCTTCTTTTAATAGGTTGTAGCGGGTTCGGCCTATTCTTTTGTACAAAGCTGGTCAATACCCCTTCAGTTGATTACTTTGGGCCCACAGGGTTTTAGGAAGCTGACCTACCAAATGGGCAAGACCAGCTACCGGACTATAGAGGCTATATCTAAACGCCATCGGAGACCTCATTCCTAAATCACCAACATCACGTACCCCATACCCTATAATATCCACTTTTCCCCTCCAAGTTCCAAGCGGGACCCAACCACAACCAACCAACCTAATGGCGCCGTGGCGGAACTAACTCGTTGCCCCGCTTCAGTCAGTGATCACACACGTCGCAGACCTTGGCTTCAAGTTTAGGTTTCAGGTTTCATCATCAGGCTCTACATCAAAAGGGCTACAGCATGCTGTAGCCAAAGATGACGCCGTCAGAGTCTTCGCTCAATGACACTGACACAATAAGTGTATCACCATAGCATCCAATCGCCCCAACTCAGATTCGGATTCGGAATTGTTCTTCCCGAATCCCGATCCTTTGCTTGCTTGCAAATGCTATGTACATACATACATAATAGGGGAGGGGAGGGGGCGCTTGGAAGAGTAAGATCACCTCCATGAGGTACCACCAGGGTCAAGAGCGCCATGAGAGAAACGGCAATTCAACTCCTCCGGAAGTCAGTGAAAGCAACTTGAAAGCGGGAAGGGTGACCATGAGTTTCGTCTAAAGTATCCTGGTTCCTTGTTGATATCTGATAGAAAATTCTGTTTATTGGTTTTATTGGTTGACGTGGTTGCGTAGTAAGTTGCGGGCTGGTTCATGGGCGCATCAAGAGTCCTTGCGAGAATTTAAACCATTATGTGCTCATCTACAACAAGTATTGGCAGTCGGCGCCAAGTCGGCGCTGCTCACGCGACTAGTCACGAACAACGTGCAGTGTTACATTTCTGTCACGCAAGACGCGCCTGTTTCTCCATCCACCATCATCCAAAACATGGCCAGTACAGAGGACGATACGCAGCATGTCACGAACGATGCAGACGGTGAAAGTACTCTAATAGAAACACCCTCAGTCGATCCTCATACTTCCGAAACAAACACACTTGAAACTCAGGATACTGTGGAGCCAGAGGTCCCAGAAGTTCCAAACAAGAAAAGAGAACGAAAGGAGACTGCGCCAGTATCACGAGAGAGCGGCAGGTCATTGTTGCCATTTACAAGGGTGCAGAAGATCATCAAAGCGGATAAAGTAAGAAGCCTAATTTCTAATACTAATCAGCTCTGTTTTGGAATAACCACTCTTTAGGACATCCCGATTATGGCTAGAGACGCTACGTTTTTGATATCGCTAGCGACAGAAGAATTTATCAAGCGGTTGTGCCAAGCTGGACAGCGAGCAGCGGAGAAGGAGAGGAGGACTACTGTGCAGCACAAAGATCTTGGTGCGTATCGCAAATGATATCTAGATACTCTTTTTATTGACATGTTCGTTCATCAGCCACTGTTGTCCGTAGAGCGGATGAATTTATGTTTCTTGATGGTGCGTTGCAAGTACTAGATATGCGTTTCTTTCCTGAAGGTGTCCCTACAGAGATCATCTCTGTGACGAGTGTGGCTCCTCCACCAAAGCGAGTTCCCAAAGCCCTTGCAAATAATAAAGCTGGCACTACAGCTACAGGTCCGACACTCCTTGACCAGTTCGTAAAGACCTCTGCACCGCAAGCGTCGCAAGATGTCACGATGGATGAGGATAGAGCAACGCAGGACGCGTAGTCGTCGGAAAAAAGTGATCAATGTGGTATTTATTACTGTTAAGTTATTTGTGTACTAATATGTTTTGAATACAAAAGAACTTGGTCCTCGTTACTTCGGGAGAAAAGAGCGGATGATAGGCTGACGATACAGGGTTGTAAAGATATAGATGATGGGTATTATATGGATAGTCTGGCTGGCATCATGCGGCCCGATAACGCAATGCCTCTGCACTTGCACGCGTGAGCCATGCATCAACCAGCAGGGCTAACGATGCTCACCATATTTCGTTTGAAGTTTGACTAGAGATGTCTGGCAGTCCCTATGGATGCTGAACTACGCTCTCCTCTGGAGCTCGCATCATGTGAACTCCTCTCTTCTAACTGGAAATCTGTCTTCGCTGGGGGCTCGACGAGAGGAGTATTGAGGAGTAGAGTGAAAGCTTGAGCTAGTGATGATAGATAAGAGACAGAAGGCATTTTTGAATCTAAACTTCCTCGACTAGGGGTTTTATATTGGAGCAGGATTGGTGTCGTCATGATTAGTCATCATTTGTCTCTCCTCGGAGCTCCTCGGCCCGTGCCAACTTGTTCTTCACATCCACGATGTCAAAGACAGCTATAGTTACTGGCGCTTCTTCAGGCAAGTTTCAATGTTGGCTATTCATTCTAAATATTCATTTTATTCTTCTAATAGGCATCGGGCGCAGTACCGCTATCGCTCTTGTACACGCAGGTTGGAATGTCGTGATAACTGCAAGACGATCAGACGATCTTGAACAGACCCGAAACCTCTGTTCTCATCCTGAGCGATGTCTGACTATCGCGGGCGATATCATAGACGAAACCTTTGTCCAGAAACTTTTCTCCCAAACTGTAGACAAATTCGGTCTGTAGAAGTCATCAGGTACATTCTAAAGCTTACCTGCCTATTACTAGGTCGTCTGGATCTACTCTTCAATGCAAGGATTCTATTCAATAGTTATTTCTGTCGTCAACTATATGTATGTGTCTAGAACGCGGGTATATCTTCTACACAAGTACCCATCGAAGAAACGTCTCTGGAGACCTTCCGAAAGGTTCTCGACGTCAATCTCGTCGCACCTTTCATATGCACTCGGGAAGCCGTTAAACAATTCAAATCACAATCTCCTCCAGGCGGTCAGTATCAAAGTCTCAACCTTTTCTTTTGTCCCGCGTTTAGATCTCAATCATCCACCAGGTCGAATCATCAACAACGGCTCATTATCAGCTCACGTACCTCGACCTTTCTCTTATGCTTACACTTCCTCAAAGCATGCTATTTCTGGCTTGACAAAGTGTACCTCTCTCGATGGCCGGCCCTTCAACATAGCCTGTACCCAAATCGACATAGGCGAGTCGTACTCAACTCTCTTCTAATCGATGAGATTACTTAAACAGATTTACGATTTTCAAAGGGAACGCCGCGACGGATATGGCTGCTAGGTTGCAGAAGGGGGCCTTACAGCCCGATGGTCGCGTTTTACCCGAAAGTGTCATTGATGTCGAACATGTCGCCAACACTGTCGTATATGTCGCTAGTCTTCCGACAGACATCACTGTCCTTGAATTGAATATAATGTATGCTCCTCCCCTCTTCCTTGGTAACAATGATAACAACTCGCTTCATCCAGGCCAACAAAGGCTCCTTTCGTAGGAAGAGGCTAGATCAAGTGCACCGCGCGCACGAGCAATAAGAGTATATATCTCTTGTACAATACAAATAGTACTTTCTTTTTCTGCTACTGTAAAAGTCACTGAAGCTCGTGTACGGTTCAATGACAAAGTCTATCGAGCAGTAATACGAAAAAAAGCAATGTAAGATAACAAAATATGTCAATGCAATGACGCTGGTATGTAGTGAAAATGTCGGCGTGAATATGACATAAAAACACAACAAAGTGTCCAATACAGAATTTCAACTCCAAACCATTATACAAGTGATGAGAGAGCAAGAAGGAAATGAAAAACCATTTTAGTATTACACCTGCAACACAACCCTGGAAATCAGAGATTATTACACTCCAGAAACGTTATCTGGAGGCACCGGTGAACCACGAGCGGAGGAATCTGTTGAGCAGCTTTCTGCAGAGGAAGCCAGCCAGCCGCCAGCCTCCCAATTACATCCGGGGCGATAGCGATCCAACTCTCGCTGCTCCAAATCTGTCACTCCTTTCAAAATCACCGCAAGCCGCTTAAAGTCAATCGGCTTCAAAATCCACCCATCCATACCCGCATCCGACAGCTTCTTTCTCTCCTTCTCGTACAATGACGCAGACACCGCAAATATAGGTATCCGTCCATTCAGCTGTTGCGATAAACGCCGTGAGTCCACTTCCACTTCCACAACAGGCACCGCCGATTTTTCCACATCCCGAATTCGCTCTGAGGCGTCGAATCCGTTCAGAATGGGCATGTTGATGTCCATCAACACACAGTCGAAATCTCGATCACTTGTGATTTTGTCAAGACCCTCTTGACCGTTGGTCGTGTTCACAACCGTATGACCGTCCATGCGCAACCGCTTCGCAAGCAACAGTCGGTTGATATCATTATCCTTCGAGAATGTCAGTACTAGGGCCGGGAAAATCTATGAAATGCGTACTTCAACAATGAGCACTCGCAGCTGAACGCGATCGTTTTCAGCTGCAACTAATGCCTCCTTGTGAACCCTGTGCGAAGATCGCCTGATATTTGGAGGCCTTCGGGCAGCTGGCGCCTGAATTGACGACGGAGACAGCATAGACCTAGAAACAGGAACATCTGTTTCGCAATCTGCAACCTTGATGGGGCGGACTGGAACCTGAGAATCCACTACCTCAAAAGTTCCAGGGCGAGCTGGACTACTGGGGACTGCTGGAATGCTAGAGTCGCCTGGAGGTGCAGATGATGAAGATCTACTAGATGAACTCGAGCGTGAAGACACAGTCATATGATTCGAGGCCAACGCCTCGACGAGACAGTCGATCTCATGATTCGAGGCCACGCTGGAAGTGCGAGAACGACATTGAGAGGCCAGTGATGAGCTACTGGGCGTAGAGGATGTCCCTTCCTCCCCCTCGACAGACAATGCAAGAGGAATGAGGAAAGAAAAAATGCTTCCTTCCTCAACCTTTGACTCTACTCGGAGCTGACCGCCTAATTGCTCGACAATCCTGGCAACAACAGCGAGGCCAAGACCTAGAAGAACCGACACGGCATCAGAGTAATCCTTCAACAGGTGCAACATGACACTAACCAACACCAGCCTCCGCGGTCTTTTTCGGCTCCGATGACTCGACTTGTTCGAACTCCCGAAATATACTTTCCAACTTCACTGGGAGTATTCCACATCCTGTATCTGCCACTGTAATCTCTACAGCGGTAGACGAGGGATGCCGAAGTCCCTCAGGTTCATTGAAAGATTTACACCGGACTGTAATGGAACCTTTCGTAGTATATTTCACTATCACACCAATTAGCAACATTCGCCGTTAGCAGATTACTAAGATCTTACAGGCGTTAGCCGTAAGGTTCTGCACCACGGTGCGAATCTTTTTAGCGTCACCGACGACTATATTTGGACTTTCGCTGACGTCCACGTTGAAGTCAATATTCCTCCTAATGGCTTCATTTCGATAGAGATAGGTTGCATCTTGAATAGCCTCGGCAAGGTCAAAAGGTTCGTTGAAAGACGTTTCATTACCACTCTCCAGGCGTGTGAGATCCTGCCAGCGGCGATGAGGGACTAATTGTCATTTTGGAGTGTGTACCTTACCAGTAGGTCGTTAATGGTGAAAAGAAGGCTCTGTGGGCAGCGTAAGACTGAAATTCTGATGCAGATGCGATCTGACATGCCTTGGAAGCGGCATGAGAACGGCTGAGATTATCTCGAGTTTCCAGATCCAGGGGTCCATTGAGAGCCATTTCCAAATAACTAAACTTTATCAGAATGTAACATCATATTAACGATATCAGGGGACCCACTTTATGATGTGATTCAACGGCGTACGAACTGCAAAAAATCATTCAGACAAATCGTATGGTACAGACTCTGGCATTCCCGACCTTCATGACTGGCATTAGACAGTAAGAGATTGGTGAGTTTTGTAGTCCGCAGCGCATTCTCCTTCTGTCTCCAGACTTCAATGAACTATGGAGGCAGTAAGTATAAAGAAAATTTAAAGAGTAAACAACTGTAACATACCTTGCCGTATACCAAGGCCAGCACGCCAGCAGTCTCAAGCTGTTCATCTGTCCATGCTCTACATCGACCAGCAACGGTCTCAGACCATATCTTGAACGACTTTCGGGGTTCAAGAACTGCCTTCTCTCCCTGGCCAGTTTTGTACGGCTTGCCTGCCCAATGAACATCGCGTGGCTGACCCTTCCGTAAAAAGGCGATGAAATCCTTTCCTCCACTGGACAATGGAACGTAGAGTAAACCGGCGACTATCTCCAGACCTTTAGACAGATTGAGATCGGAAAAATCGACCGTGACAGCTTGGGACACTTGAATCGTGCTAGTAAAAGAAATAAGCAAGCTAACGTAGTCAAAGAACACAAGTCTCACTTGAATTGCTTCAACCGCAGATATTCAGACATGATCAAGATTTCTTGACCATGTTGATTAGGCCCAAGTATTTTCGCCCCGTCGCCGATAACCAAGATACCAAAGTCAGCATCAAACAAACCGAGGAGATCATCGGCATTCGAGACGATGTATCCGGTCTGATTTGTATAAATTCACGTCACAGTGAGTAGTATATAGAACGTACAGGGTGATTATCAGAAGATGTTGTGTTAATCTAAAGAATGACCGTCAGTCTCACGCGATAAATAGTGAATAGAGACCTCAGTCTTACAAGTTTTCGTGTGTGAAGTCTCTGAGCATAGCTCAAACGTTCAATATTTCGTGATATCGATTGGCTGAGGAGTCGAAGCATCTGTCGCACAGGGAAGGAGACCCTCATCCCGTGGGGACCGTAGGAATGACAAGCAACCAGACCCCAGAGGGTGCCAAAGGCCAGGATCGACTGGGAGCAGCAATCAGAACGAGGCTATTTCAAAGATATTCTATTGAGTACATACCACGGACATTGAAGCCCTCACGCTCATGTTACCGAGGTCTAAGGATGGGTGAGCGCGTAAAGATAAAAATGCGCTGACTTCTACTTACATCTGATGTGTATGGGACTCATGGCACGCAAGTAACAATGAGTCATGTTGAGCGGTTGGTTCAAATCCTCCGCACTTCGCACCACGATACGAGCAGTCGGTTGATCTCGGTCGTATAAAATACGAACCTTATCTGAAAAGGTAGAGATTGTCAGGCATGGAAATGACTCGCGGCATAAGAACTGACTGATTGTGTAGAGCTCTCTCGCCTTATTTGCATGTCTCTGTATTAGCATCAGTACTTGGGTGGAGGAATTCAGCACACACCTGAGCTGGGATATCACTCGCAGGAAAATGCAGACCCTTGTACAAATCATGGGTCATACTCCAATCCACCAGTTCCGCCACAGTCTGCCCATTCCAGCTCTCATCGAATTGATAAACCAGAACTCGATGAAATTGAGTAAGATCCTTGATGACACCCACAACCACCTTCAAAAAAGCGTCAAGATCCGGAGCTGCACCCAGCTGCTCGTTGATTTGTGCCATGACAGCAAAAACGTCCATCATCCCTACACCACCCGGAGCAGGTGCTGTCCTGGCAGAGCCACCATTGGGTCCAGCTGTAGCTCTGCGTAGAACACGCCGACCCTTGATTGGATTTCCTGGGGACAAGGGAGAGCTAATTTCAGGATTTGCAGACATTCGAGCTAATCTCCTGAGACGTTCCAAGGCAAGAAGAGGTCTCGATCTGGATGTCGTACTCTCGATGATATCTTCCATGCTTGGAACCCATGATTCTTCGCCTTCCACCCCCGACACCGATGAAGTACTTGAATCGGTACCAGAGGGTGAAAGCACTGGTCGAATCGTGCTGTTACTATCTCGGGAGAAACTAGAGACGGACGGCATCGCGGGCGGTGTAATTGCTGAGTCTGATATGACCGAAGTACTTCGCACATCGTGCACTGAGGGAACGTTTGGAGAGCCAGATAAAGGCAGGCTACTTGTACTTTTGGCAGCATCAAGACCTGATACCAAAGTCCTTTCCGACTCATCCGTAGAGCTACCCGTCCCTGCGCTCCCAAAACTGTCAGTGCCTGAACTCCCCGAAGCAGTATCAGAACTGCTGCCGCTGCTGCTACTATTTCCGTCATTACTCAACGGAGAGTCCTGACCTGAAGGCCCGAAAGTGGTCGAAAAAAGACTGACAGGTGGGGGGTATAGAGGGTTCAATAGATCGTTCTCTAGCTCGAATTCCATGATGATGAGTGGATTGTGTGCTATTGCCGGCAAATCTGATAAATAGGGACTGGGTTGAGGTCGGTGGATTGCACACCAACACGTCCATCGACACTCAGTCTGGTGCATGCCCCCAGGATCAAGTGGATCGGGTGGTGCACCAGGCTGAGCAGTTCCAGGTGCGCCGTAGCCAGAAAGGAGAAATACTTGGGGAGAGTCACGCTCGCAGTCATCCTCTAAAGATGACTGAGTGGTATTCGCAGGGTATGAGGTATTGTTGGAGGAGCAAGAGGGATCGCAAAGAAACTGAATATTGTCCCACAGAAGCTGAGCTTGAGACTCGGATAGACACTCGGTAAAGCATTCAAGCCCGAAAAGATACTGCGGTGATAGTCCTAACAATTGGGTGGCGTTCTGCAGAAATAAACTTTCAACTGATATCGGGTACAATACGCGGAGAAGCCATACCTCCGATACTTGCCGAACGAGAAGTGCATCTTCAAGTTCTTCGACAGCGATGAGAACACCAAAACCTTGTACAGCTCCAGGGGTACGAATAGGCTGAAATTGTGAGTAATGAGCGACGGCGTATATAGTAAAACTTAAGCGAACGCACCTCGTCCTCGCATCTCGTTAACTTTCCTTCTCGCCCGAGCACTAAGTGATGACCATGTTCATCCTCAGTGGATTCAAACCGAACAGTGACCAGTGGTATATCTGACTGTCCTGATCCCGAATCAGAGAAGGGGCTCGATCCTCGGCCATTAGCTGCACTTGAATCGCTTGATTCATTTTGATCCGAGTCCCTCTTACCATCATCTCCAGAGAAGACATCTTCAGGGGTGTAATATACAGAGAGGTTACTGTTTGAAGAGGAATTGCTACCTTGGTCAGACGACCGTGAACCCCTGCTCCTGGGTGCAGAACTGTGCTTTGAATTCTGAGAATTTCGAGAGCTTCCCCTTGGTGAAGTTGGAATTGACGGAAGATGTACGATTCCAAGCTCCGAAGGATTTAAGGGCAGTTCCTCAGAAGGACTGTACTGAGGAAGTAAGGAGCTACTTGTTACAGTGAAGGCATGTTGGGCGACCAGTGGTAACGGAGGAGGATGACGAAAACTATATTCATCGGGGCTAGGAGGTAATATAGGCATCTCCGGAACAGCGAAGCTATCGTTACTGAGCTGAGCTGGAGAGGTGGCTTCAGATGAAGAAGTGCCTGAAGGGTTACGAGTAAAGCTCCTTGGTTGATTGGGATCTTCCCCTTCTGCGGGATAGTGACTGAAATTTGGATCGGCACGCTTATAAAACTTGCGCTTTGGACGTGACGAAGAGGATGAAGGAGGATCTAAAGGGGTAGTTGCGATCCTTGGAGATCGTCGCGTGGATGATTTGGATGGTTTTTCAGTTGAGCCAGACAACGAAGAATGCTTTCCATGTTTTGAGGAGGTGGGTGCGACTGACACGACAACGTCGTTCAACTCGGACCCAGCTAAACCGGCGAAGAAAAAAAAGGGGAAGCGAGAACATTAGTTTGAAGTGAAGTTGCAAATATAGCAGAGTAGCCCACAGAAGGAACCTTTCGAGCCAATGTCGAGGGTATTTTTGCGGAATGTGTCTGGCGAAGTACTAGGACTTGAAGATGGCGAGGATGGAAGAGAGCTTGGCTGATTGCTTCCAGCAGCCGGTTGAATACCGCTCAAGAGAGACTTGATTGGGTATACAAAGGACGAAGACGAGAATGAAGACGACTGTTGTTCATGCTGGTCGGGCATCGTGGACGACGATGAGCTCGAATAGGTAGAGCTCGAAATAGTTCATGGGCAACTTAGGCCCAAAGGCTCCTCTTTCGGATTTCCCAATATGATAGCACGTGTTTGAACGAGAACGTCATGTAGCTTGTACTTGTTTGCCATGGACTTCTGACATATATTGGGAGGTACTCCAGCGGTCTCAGATCCTACTCCAGTCCTACTCCAACATTCAATGCAACATTCAATAAGTGTGAAAGAATAATTATATTACTTCTCTCAGGGAAAAGACCGCTCGATTTCAAAACTTGAGGCCTCTTCACATTCGTGTTATTTCACTTTTCTTCAATCTCCAGTTTCTTCGGATAGAGCCTATTTTCGATCCGTTTCATCTTTCACCTTCGATCTACCTCGATTATATATTCGTTCGATCATGGGAACCTTACCGGCGGACCAATAGACTGCAATTCAATATAAATGAAAATCTAGCCCACATTCATGTCCTCGGTCTCGCTCGCCGCGTCGGGGCCACCTGCAGATCTGCTCTCCGCAGTATTCATACGACTGCCCGAGCTTCCGCCCCTACTCGACGCACCCGTTCCCCGTGTACTTATATAGTAATCAATCAAATCCTTCGTATCGGGCCTCAGACGGAGGTATTTCTCCCTCAAACGATTGGCCTGGAATCGGAATTGATCCGCCCCAAGAGGTGCCGTCGGCTCTTTCACACCGTAGTTTGCCGCAGATTCAAGGGCGACGTTCAGCAGTTCCATAACATAGGCGTTGACGGGGTCTACCGAAAGTGTCTGAAATCGATACACTGTTAACCAAGGAAGGCACACAAGAGGCACAAAAACACAGACTTCATGATACTTGAGGATTGCATGGTCAAGGTCGTTCATGAGGTGGTAGACCAACCCAAGAAATCCTAGCGCAACTGCGTGTCGCGGGTCCAATTTCAAAACCTTCTCATATGCTTCTTTCGCCTTCTCATACTGCCTAAAATAAGTCGGAAATTAATCCGGAAACTTAGGAGGAAATTGACAACCTACTTTAGCTTCCGGTAACATGTTCCTAAGTTCACATACGTCGTGGTCCATGTCTGTTGTGAGCTTTGAGTCACATCAGCTAAATCAAGGGCTTTTTGGAAGAGGTCAGCTGCTTCGTAATAACTACACGAAACGTCAACATAAATGAAACCGCGAGAGCCAGCATTGATTCACTTACTCCCCGTGGTTATACGCCATGACGCCTCGTTCATTCATCAGTAACGGGTCACCATCACACATAGAATATGCGGCTGTGAGTGCTTCGTCAGCCAGAGCATAATTCGACAGCGTGATCTGCTCCATGCCGACGAACATGAGTGGCAAGTGAGATCTAGTGAACGAAATTCATCCCTGACCAATCCCTGCTCGACATTGTCACATACCCAGTAAACATTCTGGCACATGTCGAGTACGCCGTGACAGCATGGTCGTGTTCACCCTCCATAGCAAAGGTGTGAGCAAAGGCAATCCAGGCAGGACCAAACCGAGGGTCCATCAGAGACGTTTTACTGCGTTCTACTGTCAATCGACATTCACGCAGCACAGAACAGCAAAGTCAGCTTACCTGAAGTACTGCCTCGCCTGCGCCCACTTCGCGGTACACATATACCATACACCTACAGCATACCAGCTTATTGGGTTCTCAGGCTCACGATCTACCATCTCATGCGCGAGTATAAATAGCTTTGAATGCAGATGTTTCAAATGATACATGCACGCTATGTGAAGCGGCGTACTCGGATCGTGGACCGACGTCAAACCAAGAATCCTGTGTTTATTAGAACTTTGAATGATCACCAAATTCAAATTTGCGTGTACTCACCGAGAAGTTATGACAAAACAATCTGACCATCGGAAATTGGCATACAACGCGTCAGCAAAACTGAAAAGTACATCCGGGTTATCTCCGAGGCCATATTCATCGACCAAACGCTGGCGCGTCAACGCATGCTCTTCTGCATGTTTGTATTTGCGTAGCCTCGTAGTATATATGAGCTGAATAAATGCTGCATCCTGCGGGGTTTGTGCCGCATATGCAAGTCCTTGCACGAACTCCCATTCTGAATAGAAATCCCATGTCAGACCGAGAGAAGGCCAAAGTATCTATGAAACCCACCTTCTTCTGGTGTCAACATCTCACCGCTGACGAGTTGTTCAAAGGCATCATAGCACTTGACATCAAGCGCCAAAGCCTCCATAAAACAGTTTTTAGCCTGGTCGCCGCGGTTGAGTTTGAGCATAAGGAGACCTCGAAGGTGGCACATGGACGCTTCTATCTGTCACGTCGTGAAACAATCATAGTCCTGGGGCATAGAAGAAAGCTTACCTTGATTCCACCGTCAATATCAGGTACGGCAGGTGCATTCCGCTCTGGAGAGTCACGTTATTATCCTTGCAGAAGAACAGTTCATTTAGAACACACCTAAGTCACGGAACGGATTTGCTTCTCCAAGCATTTCCGTGGCTTCTGCCCAATTCCCTTGTCGAACCTATTAACATCATCAGCGAGGGCCTGACACTCTAGAAGAATACGATATCATGCCTGACACTGGGCTGCAAGATACCTACATGCCACACTCATATCAACCAGCCTCGAGACACCCTCCTGCATCTCCTCTGGTACTTCCATCATGCCTGTAGGTCCTAACGGTAATCGAGGCATGGGGTGTACGAGTGCCACTGCCACTGGATCGACACGCTCCTTCCCTTTCCCTTTGTCCGTAGTAAGGTGAGAAATATCGCCATTTGCCAAGTTCAGCGGAGGTGTTGAAGGATGTTTCGGCGGTGAAGTGGGGAAAGGGCGAGTAAGCAAACGCTCGGCACGCGAGTACTGGTGTTGCATAAAGTATGTTTGAGCAAGCCAAAACGCGTCATTAGGATCATCTAAGCATTCGTGGATCATCAGGGCAACGCTCTTGAAGGATGGTAAACACGACATACTCGTCCAGCTCACGATTTTATCACCCCAGAACGCAGCTGTCTCGTACAAATGCTGCATCAACGCGTCGTGGCGCCACAACCTCATCCTATCCACCATACCCCACTCATATTCATCCTCATCATCCGCATCGTCCTCCGAGCCCTGATAATTGCCCGTAGCATCATTTGCGAGAGGATGCGGCTGACGGCCACTGTCTTTCGGTTTTGGCTGCTTGCGAGGCGACGAACGGAGCGGTGAAACGTGAAGAATGGAGCGACTTGGATCAAGCGCGATCGAATGGTTATTTGAGTAGATACTGGAGTTGGCCTCAATGTATGAATCGACCAGATGCTGAGGACCGAAGGAGAAAGATGAGCCAATTGAACCTCGGTGACGCGAACCAGAAGGAGTTGGCAGCTGCTGCACTGAAGGTTGAAAGTTATTCTGAGTAGGAGGAGGAGTCGAGGCCATATGTTTTTATTTTTTGCGAGTGTCGTCGGATACTTTCAAGTTCAAAGCTCTCCTCACTGTCAGTGGTCATGAACTAAGTAAGTTCGTATATCCGTGGCTTACCTAAGACAAACACCCTTACTATGATACCTCTTCATTCTAATCCATATCTTCTACCTCAAACTCTGTCTCTAGAGCTTACATCACGGAGGAACGCGTTTGGCAGCGATCTCAATTCCAACTCTGATCATGAAACTCAATTAGGGTCGGAGAACATAGAGCAAGATCGCCTTCAACTCGTAAATGTACTGAAAGCACGGATTCAGGCGTCTCTAGAAGTTGTCAAAGAAGCCCACGAATTAGAAAGACAACGACGAAACCATTCTTTGTCTCAGCCGACTTCTACGGAACCCATTGGTATGCATCTAAAAGTATAGTCCTTCCAATGTGTTTAACACGCTTCTTCAAGTTTTCAAACTTTTTTCGGGAGCTATCAAACCGATTGCCCTAGAGCCCGGCCCACCACGAGTCCCACCTCAGTATGCAGCTGTGTTTTATTTCATTGTGTCGCATTCGTGATTACGACCGTTCAGCTACCGAGAGCCGGACTATGAGGATGACGAACTAGAAGCCAAACGTCGGAAAACCCTAGCAGAGTCTGTGGCCGTCGATTACTCATGGCTTCTTCGCGAGTCTCAGAAACCTTACCTTGTAAGTCTGTTGTCTTTTTCCATGGGCTTTTGTGATTCACTCTGAGCTAGCCATTCCCCTCTGCGCGGGACAAGCTTTTACATGCTTCGATATCGGGACTCGCAAATAATCCCCCACCTATGATGATTCTGCGGCGTGAGCGCGCACGAACTCTTCGCAAAACCCGTGAACCTGTTTCTGAGGGAGAACCAACACTGTCTCAGGGTACTCAACCTTCTTCCAAGGAGCAGCTACCTTTGGTCGATATCACGCTTCAATCCCCAGGAGTCAGCGACAAGAGAAAGCGTAGACGAAAGCGCAGAAAAATCATTCGATAGTCATGTATTTCTGTAACTATAACCAAAGTACACATTACATATCCACTTTGCGGGTTGCATGAGGGACAACAGTCCAAGTATTCAAGAAAAAGTATAGATATGTATCCTATCTCAAAGATCATGATCATAGGGCCATAAAAATCATCACGAATCAATTCTAGTCGATGACTTTTCCCGCTGGGACCTCTTCAAAGCCACTATCACTGGCAGAGCTTGAACCAGAGCCCGAAGCAAAGAATCCAAACTTCCTTCCGATGATATCTTGCAGGCCTTCTTGGACACCAATATAGTCATGCGCACCCTCAAGTGTCTTCACAAACACAACGTCCCTCCCTTCATCAGAAAATTGTTCTACTGATCCGAAATGTTCGATTTTGGTAGTAGTAACAACTTCCTCGCGCTTTGTCCTGCGAGCGGATATCTGCGAAGTGAACGCAGCCCACTCTTCTTTGGATAAAGTGGCCGGGTTAGAGGGTAGTTCAACAGAAGGTAGGAGGGGCTCTAAGAATGCGTTGAACAACACTTCTGAATGGGTATAAGGGATGTCCCAGTCGTTTTCTGAAGGACTGCTTGTGAGATGTATGAACATTCAGGGCGAAGTTCACTTACCGGCATGTGCGATGACGACCTGGCCTTTGATTTGCTATAGTGGAAATAATTTTCAGAGAATGTCGGAAATGGTCAAGGTAAAGACTCACCGGAACAATGCTAAGGGTATCAAATTTATGAATGAGTGCCCATGATATAAAATCTAGATGAAGCAAGCATTAACAGGAGGATGACTACGAGAAGAAATCACCCACTGGTTGCATAAGGAATGATAGCCAGAGGCTTCATGAGAGGGACAGTGCCAAGGATGTTGTAAGTCTTCAGAACCTCTTCAATACTCGAGAATGGGCTCATCAACACAACACCCTTATAAGCGAGACCCTCCGATGAAAGCTGAGCAGCCAACCGGGCACTAACACCCGTTCCGAGACTGTGACCCATAATCAAAATGTCTTCCCCTTTGGCACCCTGGCTAATCAACCATTCCCATGCCGCGCGAGCATCGTGAACTAGCCCCTCTTCACTCGGAGTTCCAGTGCTCTCGGCAAAGCCTCTATAGTCGATGGCGAGTACGTTCGCATGGAGACGAGACGAGAATGCGGAGTAATGCTGAATTCTTGCTTTGAAGGCGCGAGTAGCGGCATTTCCGTGGAAGAAAAGGATTGTAGGTCGAGATTGGAGAGCTTGTGAGATGTACGGCTTTGGTGATGACTGAGGTGAGGGAAGAGACTGATAGATGGACTCGGAAAGAATGAACCAAGCACCGAGAGTCTCGTTGTCAGAAGTATAAATTTTGAAGTTGTAGGTTTTGTTGACTATCCAACAATCAGACATTTGTCACAGTCAATATTATGATTGAACTCACGAGCTAAGCCATATTTCTCTGGTGCATCAAAGTTTGCAAACCATGGAATGCGAACAGCATTCAGATATACAGTGCTGAAGCATGATTAGTACTGAACCGTAATGGAACGAATGAAGGGACGCAACTGAGTTTGAAAATATGGAACTGCCAAAAGCCCTACCGCAAAAACATATACACCACCTAGGACACTAAATACTGTCCTGATTTTTGATAGAAAACCAGGGCCAGGAGATACAAGGAGATCTGTAGCAGCAGTCGTAGCCATGGATAAAGGCAGGGGAAGTAAAGTTAAACATGTCATGTGCTTAGGCGCGTATTAGGTCACGTGATGGAATCAGTTGCAAGAAGCCATGTTGTAAGATACGTTGACTCATCGGTTTGGTCTTATTTGATATCAGCTTTGCTTTCCTTTTCAAAAGTGTTTCAGTACGACTCGACTTATCTTTCAAATAGTGGATCCCTCAAATATCTGTTGACCCTCTGACCATTCAGAATGACTTGGGTTTGACTCGTTTCCTTTGTTCTCTGAACCTTTTGACATCAATATGACTTGTACACATATAAACAAGGGGGAGGTGGATAAAAAATAAACTACATCCACTCAGTTTATTTTTTAAGGACCAGTCAGTGACCCCCCCTCCCCCTCCTTCTATATATAGTAAATCTGTAGATAAGATATTATTCACGTGATTAGATAACTACAAGATAAGATACAATACAGTCTCCTCCTCAACTGTACTATATTCTATGACATTTCGGTGCTTGTTCTAAGCATGAATCACACCTCCAAGATGATCCACACTGAGGCAGCTTGTTCTCACTCACAGCATGACACTCAGAGTCTCTATGATACTGTAGCAGTGCAACATTAGGACATACTGAAAGGGAATATAAAGATAGCACATATCCAACCAGTCTTGCAATAAGAATTTTTACCTGCTGGGCCTTTACATTCAATAGATAAGAGCTTATCTTGCTTTTCCTCCTCTGAGACTGGCCGACTACAAAAGCAGTTCTTGAGTTGGAAAGTATATGCATGCCACATGCACCTATGGATACTTTGAGTTGTTGAACGGAGAGCAGTATCCTGTGCTGAATACTGCTCTGATTGACCAAGAATTTCCTCTTAATGAAAAGGTACAAGCACACCAATGTTGATGTCAATACTGGCTGTATATGTGTAAGCTCAAAGAGGCTCGAAGTCAAAGGTACCGTCAATCACTTACCAGGCAATGTGGATTCATCTTTAGTGCTTGAGTGATCTACAACTTTGGTTTTGGTGCTACTAGCAGGTACATGTGATATGTCAAGGTCGTCTTCCTCCTCATCAGACAACACTAATGACCTCCTTGAATGTGGATGTTTCTGTGGGATTATACTAGCTGGATCATATCATGATGTTACTACTGGAAGTATGTGATTGTAAAGTATAAGACTTACCAGTATCATCTGCCACAGTACTAACATCATTGCCCTCATCATCATTGGATCCAGAATCACTCTCATCATCAGAATTGTCATCAGAACTATCTGAGCTGGGGCCTGGACATTGATCACTTGGCCCCCTGTACACTGAAGTCAGATCTATAAGTTAAGTTCAGTCATTGCAACCCCTTACCTTAATGCTAAGCAAGTGCTATGAGCCTCTGATATCTTGAGTTTTGTTTTCTTCCTATGAGAATTTCTTTTCTTATCCCAGTTCCAACAGTCAGCATATTTCTTTTCCATTGCTGACTTTTCACTGTCAGAGAGACTCCACAGAATCATTTGCAAACTGCCTAGATGGCAAGTGCACAGGTGAACATCAGAGTTGTATCTCCAAATGGCAGGACTGCCTTTTGGACATACCAGACACTGGATTGGGATATTCGAGCATGGTGAGGACTTCTTGTGTTCTGAAGCAGCACAGTATCTAAATTTAATTAGGTTGATACAAGATGACTTGCTCAAGTCAACTTGATCACTAGAACCTGTACCATGGCCCTTTCACAGGTAGAAAGCACATATAGGAGTGGGTCAAAGACATAAGCTGCAAGGCTGATTCTCCTGACAAACATTTGGATCAAATAAAATATGCACCACCATGTGCTCCAGCACACACCCGCTGTGTTTCCTAACATTGTCAATGACAAATCTGTGTCCACATATTGAGCATAAATGTGAACCAGAGTCATTGTCCATTTCATGTAGGCTACTGTCATGCTCAGAGACAAAACATGCCTTGTCTTAACAGAGCCATCAACTTCAATTCAGATAGCAGAATAGACATTGCACTTACCATCATGTTGATATGGAAATTGGCTAGAGACTTTAACCTTTGGTACATGTCGAAGATCCTTTGCAGTGAGCTGACCAAATATGCTAGCACTGAAAGCCATCAATGTTACGTTATCGAATAGATATCCTGCAGTTTCTGGTGAATCTCCAAAGAAAATATATGGGTTGATGGGAAGAATAAGATGACCAGATGTCCCAAAGCATGTCTGGTCCATATCCTGAATCCATTGCCAATCATATTTTTGAGTCAGGTCATTATTCTGAGTAGCAGTATCACGTGTGAGAGCGTTGTAGGCCTTGAGATGACCAGATTGAGCTCAGAATTACAATTTGTAGATCTGAAATATGGGAATTAAGGATTGAAGCTGCCCTAAGCTGTCAATTAAAATACAAAGACCATCTGTACCCACTGCCTGAGTATAGAATAATTACAGTGCATGATAAGGCATTTAATTATTGAGATCAATTGGCCTAAATAAAAGATACTGGCTAAGTCCCTCACCATCTGGTGGAAATAATAATTCCATCTGAAGAGTAGAGCTGGACCTACCCACCCATTAAATAGCCAGAGACTTTTTAGGATGCTGTCTGAGTATAACTCACTGGGATATGAAGGAGAATAATAACAATCTGGAGGGACAAGTCATCAGATGGACTGAAAATGCACTTCCAGAATTAAGATTGAATTTTATTTGGTCAATTACTGTGAAGAATGGCAACTTAAAAATGCTATGAAAGGAGAAACAAACAGTTCTTATTTTAAACTAAGGGATACAAGGTCCATCTGGACATTTYRGCCTCCATCTGGTAATAAATACCAGACAGGTCTGCCAAAGAATAGAAATAATTCACAAGTTGCTACCAGATGGAACTTCAACAATTATGAGGTGACCAGATGAGKMTTCTGGATAATATTTCTGACTCACTGGATGATTATGACGCATCAAGATGATTTTCTGYACAAGGGTCTTACCCAAGGAAAAATAAACAGGCTATGATCTGACATGTCTCAGATGCACCATGAGGTGAGACTGAGCTGTGCCTGTAAAATTTAAACAGATCAAGCCAAAGCGGAACCTACTGAGTATGTCTRAGACATCTGGAGTGTGATTGACRASCCTCCACAGGCACRRTGCCTCCATCTGGAAGTCAGATAAAAATAAGTATGGGCAATTCCACAAGATGGTGCCATTATTCATCACAATAAATTAAATTGTGGAGCACAAAAGCATGGTCGGCATGCCTGGAGTGCAGCTATGCTGCCTTGGCAGTCAAAGCGTCCAATCTGCACCCAACAAAAATACTAAAAGTCATAAATCCCGGAAAAATATTATTCTTACCTACAAAAATGGACATGTAAAATGCCTTATGAGGAGATACACGATGCCTCTTTCCTGTTTTTCAGTTTCTTAGTATAAAATCCCTGATCTGTCTATTTTCTTTTCAATATATTATTTTTCTGTTGCAGATAGTATAAAAGGACTAGTTATTTTGTAGATACCCAAGCAAGTACTGCCCCAGCATGATAGCTAAAGCAGGAACCTTCTATAAAAAGACAAATATAGCCTGGCTCCTCAGAGTTTCAGTTTTCTGAATCCTTAAAAGTTCTTGATAAAATTTGAAGTCCCTTTTGTGGCACATCTGACTTGATAAAAATCTGAATCTGCTGAACTGTGATCTGCTGTCTGCTGTGATTTTTGCGAGACTGATTTTCTGTACTGTTGTTATGACTACACCCTTTTTGTCTACGGCACTGCCATTCTAACCGCCACATGCCCCTTCAAACCCATTCCTTCACACCTCGTCATGGAACCACATCTACCAATCACCCAGCCTCACCCACTTACTCTCTGATAGAACATAATTACGAAGTCATCATATTCACATCTTGTCAGTAGTAGTTGTTAAAGGCATAGCTCCATATATACAAATACCTTCAGACAATACTATATAAACCCTGTAATAATGTACAGCAGCCCTATTGGCTGAATAAACGTTGTCTCTCTGTTTCTCTTTTAATAATACTGTTTCCTCTCTTGATTCTAGTTTCCTTTCTCATTTTCGAATATCTCATTGACCAACAACAACCGTATCGACCGTTATTTAATGTTGGACTTCCTTACAAGTCGCTGGCACTGTCACAGGTGCTGTCAAGAGGTACTAGACGATACTTGTACCAGTTACCATTGGGGCATACTCACTATTAAAATATTACTGACTGCTA
>RCHF01001554.1:0-19821 GCA_003987895.1 Neonothopanus nambi | reverse complement strand
ACGCAAATGTATTACTACACAGCGGTGATTGTTCATATGCCAAACGCTGGGATTTTTCCTCGAATTCTGCGCTTTTGCGAGAGATCTTTATCAAAGTCAAAAGATGCGCCC
The DNA here is from genome assembly GCA_003987895.1 of Neonothopanus nambi. Taxonomy (NCBI): domain Eukaryota; kingdom Fungi; phylum Basidiomycota; class Agaricomycetes; order Agaricales; family Omphalotaceae; genus Neonothopanus; species Neonothopanus nambi. The sequence goes on along the minus strand of RCHF01001554.1, from coordinate 19,710 downwards.
GAATTATCAGTCTCGAGTCCCCTCGTCGATCTCGATCCATTACGGTAGCATCTCCATGTCAAGTAAGCTATGGATACCACCGAAAAGTGTTATTCTCTTACCATTTCCCATTCTCTCCGCCGTGCTCTTAACACGGGCCTGGGCTATGTCAGGTGATCTGTCCATCCTACCGTTCGGACAAGTCCGGATTTCCTGCTGTCGGCATCACGGAGCTCTTGAGTCTTGATTCCAATGGTACATTAACAACTTGAGGCGCGGACTGACCGTAGAAGTATGTAGGTCACTGCAATACAGATATCAATTGCTTCCATACAGTCATCTAGATGTTCGCTGAAAACTCGTATTTCATTTGCAAGCTACAGGGGCTCAGGCTCAGATTCAGTGGAGGGAACATGTACTTACTCAAGTACCAGAATCAATCTGATCAGCGAATCCTTGATGAGTTTGGATAATCATATTCATGGCCAGGTGATTCCCTCTCATTTGTATCTATTTCTATCTTGAATCCTGAGCCAAGTACCTGAGTATATGCACCTCCACAATATAGCTCGCGTTACGCTAAAGTCCCAGAGAGCCGCACATACGACCCCCAAAAGAAAAATATATACGCGAGCCGGGCACCCGAGCTCATCGTTATTTGAGCAGGTGCACATGGTGCTTTATTTCTCGTTTTGAAAGTAATTCTGAGATATGCGTCTCAGCTGCCACAATGCGCAAACGACTCAGACGCAAAACGCAAAACGGCTCGACGCAGAGGGGATCTCCGCCGAGTATGCTCCGCCCCAATGCCGGCCCTACGCCGAGCCGGCTTCAGATGAACCGTGATGGATTACTAAGTACTCGTTATGGTAATGCTTACGTGCTATGGATATATCAGGACATGGTCTATGGACCCGTTCATCTATTATTCTCCTCAATGCCCGGTTGTCTGTCTTTGTCTGTGCGTCTCATAACCTTCCGCTCAGTCCAAAACCGGACAACCTGGATCGAGATCGACGAGGGGACTACTAACTCCCGAATTATGCTGATACTTACACTCAGAGAATTTCCTTAAAAGCATATAGGATGCAGACTCTTCCCGAGCGCTTCCGTCCGTTCCGAGTACGTCTGTCAAAATTTAACAGCGCGAATGCAGGGCCATGTAAGTACTATGAAGTGACACTGATTGCTTGGCTTCAATACTCTTCCAGAATCCAGCAATACTCTAAATGCGCAACCTAGAACCGTCGCCTCGCCCGGTATCTGTTCGATTCAGATGGGAAATTGCCTCCGTCGGAAGAAGTTGAAGTGAGAACGAGTGGAGCTGGAGCACACTCACCTCACTCATTGCAATTTGCCAGCAGGTTATCGGCACCATGACACGTACCAGAGAAGCAGATCGAATTTGCCTGGTTCCACAATAGCTTGGCCTGGAGATGGAAAATTAAAAATGTGACGTCGGCACGACTCGCAGGGAGTGGTACGGTCTCAAAAGTGTCTCAACCGAGTAAGTAACTCCGAGGTCGGAGGCGGCTCCAAAGACAGTCTAAGAGGCTGTCATTATTAGTGAACATTGAACTTACTCTGACTCCAACACGCCGAGTGCATATTGCCGATCGCGAACCTCGAAGGCCTTTCTTACTCCGATTCCAAGCTTTTCCCGTAAGTACTTACGAAGGTCAGAAGTGATCTGAACAACGAAAATCCTTATGCAACGCCTGAGAAGCACTTCTGTTAACGAAGCTCTTGAGGGTTATGTATGTTCGAAATGCTAAAAACAATACACAAAACCGTGTTTAGTCTCTATAGACCGAACTTTTGAGAGTTTTCCCACCTGCGCCGTGGATCGTCCGAAAGACTGCAGCCGTAGTGTAAATACGCGGTGCTGTCGCGACTCATGGTACTGCATGCATGCCATTAATATCCCTTACAGGATGAATGTCGGGATTCGACGACGCTCAGGGGTATGACACCCGAAAAGCTCTGCTTCATGCATGTCACTTACACCGATGGGTGACTGACGGAATGAAAGGTAGTAGGGCACTCCGTGAAACGTGCTGCGAAATTCAATAAGTGGTATGGCAGTTTGAGGGTATATGGGAGACGCCGCCCGCAAAGCATTATACAAGGCGCGCAGAGCTGAGTATATGTCCAAAAGGTACCTCGTATTGACAGAGGTATTGATAATCAGCGGTAAGTACCTGTACAACGGGCTTGAGGCGTTGGATGAAACATAATGTACTTAAGAGTAAATTACTTACTATGCGCTGGAAAGAAATGTACTATTTTTGAGTTGCGAACCCTGCGAGGCTCGCATGCTAAAGCGCAGGCTCGACGCCCAATCCTGCATTTCATCTCAATGATAGCGCGACGGCCAGTTGAGGACCAGCCATCAAAGCGGCCTCAGCAGAGAATTGATTCCGGGCAGGTGTGACCGCTGTGCGATTTCTATCCAGTCCTCCGAGGCCGACCCCGACCATGATTCAATTTAATCTGGGCCAGAGCTTGGGAAAGGAGATAAGTAGTTCGAGTATACATCTAGAAACTTGAATGTATTACAGGCGCTCCTTGTTACCCGGGATGAACGCGCTATAATTCACACAAATGATGGAAACTCACCTCATTTTCGTACAATCCAGAGAAACCATAGCACGGAACTGAGAAGAAATCTCGAGTACAATCGAGCACAAATAGAATTGAACGTGATGATCGATTAAGTGCTGTGAAGGTCAATCCACCAAGTGAAAGTCAAATAAGAAGCACTTCTATACGGAAATGTGAAGTAAAAAATATTGTGCCATACATATCGTACACCATACCGTGACATACATAAGTAATTCCCAGATCTGAAATAAATCTATGCTTCCTTTCTTCGTGAGCTCGCTCCGAAAGAAGCCGTATGGATGGACGACGTACAGAATGTTAATCAATACAAAGACAATCAATCCTTCGTCAACTTAAAGTTTATTGCTGTAGCCCCACCGAGTATGGACGCCTTCTCCATCCAACTTCTTGATGATCCCGTCTTCCTGCAGTTTCTTCATATGCAGCTCCACGCTACGGGAAGCAGGAAGCCACAAAGGCTCTGGATAGTCCTTGTAGATGGTCGAGACAACAGTCCAAGTCGTCCAGTTTGTGTGATCCAGGGGAGGAGTGGAACGCAATACTTCTAGGATTTGGGCCTCGCGCTCTAAGCGGTGCTTGATATAAGTCTCAATGAGCTTTGGACCTTCTACGACAGTCGGCCCATGACCGGGATAGAGGACTTCGTACGAGTCATGTGAGTTGAACTCCAACATCTTACGAAGACTGGAGATGTATGTGCCCAGATCTTCGAAAACTGCCGTTCCTTGACCTAACACGCTGTCTGCAGTGTACAGAGCTCGGTCATCAGGTATGTACAAGCATATCGAGTCGACAGTATGACCCGGTGTATGTAGTACACGAAGGATCGTCGAGGACACAACGAGTTCCTGGGAGTCTCGAAGATCGTGAAAAACCGAGCCTTGAGGACTTGGCGTAAAGGAATTCGGAGGAAGAGACTCCATGATTGATGGAAGAGTGTTATGGGTGCTGTCAGGAAGAGCGCTGGCCGGAATGGGAAGCTTGTGCAGTCGAGGGGGTTTAAAGGGAATCGATGTCTTCCTCTCGTCCCAAAGTCGACGCAGAAGCGCGAGAACACCCGGAATGCCTCCAACGTGATCTCGATGCCAGTGTGAAATCACGATATCGGATACATCGGGCTCGTTGGGATCAGCTGGGGCAGCTGTGTCGCGTAGTGCCGATTCAAGGATAGGAATATACTCTTCCTTTCCTTCCCCGGTGTCAATCAGAGTGTAGGGATTCTGTTTGCCCACAATGTAGGTATTGGTTCCTATATACATTAGAAGGACATGCTCAGTAGTGCATACAGCAATGTAGCTTCTCCTAAAGCTCACCTTGCAAAGTAAACTTTCCTGGATTCTGTGGAAAGAACTAGGTTCCGGTAATTGAAATTGCAGGATAAGCGTATAGCGATACCTGGCCTAAAACTCTGACGACATTGGGACTTAGCTAAGTTCAGAAATTTTAGACAAATAGTTTCTTTGAAGACATAGCACTTACCCGTGTAACTGAAGCCAGGACTTCGAGCTTCTCCATGGTGAGATAGGGAAGTGGATGAGTAAGAAGAAAACAAGCGCGCTGCGCCATATCCCGGATCCGAACTCGGGCGCTTGTCGATCAATGGCTTAGCCAAATAAGCATAAGCAGAAGGCGCTGGTTCCAGGTCGTCTTCGGGTTATCTTCGACCACGACGAGCACAGCGACAAGCCGCTCCTTTTCACCATGTCAGACGTAGTAATGACCTCCGCTAATGGCGACTCTAATAAAAGAAAGAGGTATGTCTTCCATTTCTGTCTTTTTGTTTCTTTTCTCATTCGTGTGTTATAGATCTCGTTCTCCTTCACAGACAGGCGACGACGTGCCCCCTGCCAGTCGTCGCAGGTCAAATTCTCCATCTTCAGGCTCTAGGCTGGAGCTTCCGAGAGTCGCTGATGTTGATCCGTTACGACGAGCAGAACGAGAGCGACAATTAGCCGCTCGTGTCGCAGCAATGGAGCTGGAGAAAAGCCAAAAGCCAAAGGAGGATGGCAAGGAGAAAGAGTACGATGCGCAGGCAGAGTTTGCAAAGCTCATTAGTACACGCTCAGGGGGTGTATATATGCCCCCTGCTAGGCTACGCGCCATGCAGCAAGCCGCGGCAAGCGACAAGTCTAGTGCGGAATACCAGCGGCTTTCATGGGACGCCTTACGAAAATCAATTACTGGTATTGTGAACAGGGTGAACGTCACCAATATCAAGCAGGTGGTGCCCGAATTGTTCTCTGAAAACTTGATCCGAGGCCGTGGTTTGTTTGCGAGAAGTGTCATGAAAGCGCAGGCAGCTAGTTTACCTTTCACCCCGGTATTCGCTGCATTGGTCGCCATCATCAACACGAAGTTGCCTCAAGTTGGAGAGCTCGTGCTGACCCGTTTGATTAGCCAGTTCCGGCGAGCATTCAAAAGGAATGACAAAGTACGTGGCGATATTTATATGTTTTCTGACATATTTTGAACTTACGCTCTCTAGATTGTCTGCCATTCTACCACTACGTTTATTGCCCACTTGGTCAATCAAGCTGTCGCACATGAAATTATTGCGCTCCAAATTATGGTCCTTCTTCTTGAACGTCCTACCGACGACTCCATCGAGATTGCTGTTGGTTTCATGCGTGAAGTTGGTGCATTCCTCACTGAAAATTCTCCAAAAGCGAATGCAACAGTCTTTGAACGTTTCCGTGCTGTACTGAACGAAGGCGCAATTAGCCATCGTGTTCAGTACATGATCGAGGTTCTCATGCAGGTGCGGAAGGACAAGCACAAAGATAATCCGATTCTGCCTGAGGGCTTGGACTTGGTGGAGGAGGATGAGCAGATTACACATCAGATCCAGCTGGAGGAAGAGCTACAGGTTCAAGAAGGCTTAAGTGAGTAATTTGACTCCATTCTTCCATAATTTGGGACGGACCTAAGATTTATTACAGATGTCTTCAAGTTCGATCCAAAGTATGTCGAAAATGAGGAGAAATACAAATCCATTAAGAATGAGATTCTTGGTGAAGACTCAGAGGAAGAATCCGGATCAGAGGAGGACAGCGACGAGGATTCTGATGAGGAAGAAGGTATGCCGAACGAAGCTTATCAGTTTTTTTCTCGCTGACGGAATGTCTCATAGTGGAAGAGAAGGAAGGAATCGAAGACCGGACGGAGACTAACCTCGTTAATCTGCGTCGTACAATCTATCTGACAATCATGAATGCGCTCAACTACGAGGAAGCTGTACATAAACTTCTTAAAGTTCAGTTAAACGAAGGCCAGGAGGTATGCTATATTACTTTCAATGTTCTGGAAAATAACTGACGCTTTTGGTAGATTGAATTAGTCAACATGATTATCGAATGTTGTTCTCAGGAGCGCTCCTACTCCACTTTCTACGGCCTTATAGGAGAGCGATTTAGCAAACTCAATCGCGTCTGGACCGATTGTTTCGAGGCAGCATTTGCCAACTATTACAGCACGATCCATCGTTACGAAACAAATCGTCTGCGCAACATCGCTCGATTCTTCGGACACCTGCTTGCTACGGATTCCATTTCGTGGATGGTGTTCGAGTGTATCAAGGTTAATGAAGATGATACTACCTCCAGTAGTCGAATCTTTATAAAGATCATGATGAATGAAATGATGGAGAGTATGGGGTTGAAGGCTTTGGCTGAGAGGTTCAAGGATCCTGAGGTTAAGAAGGGATGTGAAGGAATGTTCCCAATGGATGTACCAAAGAATACGAGATTCTCGATCAACTACTTCACAAGTATTGGCTTGGGTGCCGTAACGGAGGAGATGAGGGAGTACCTGAAGGTATGTTTCGTTTCATCATATTGTTTTCTGTTGTGTTGACCCAACATCCTGTAGAATGCTCCTCGGTTGATTATGGAGCAAAGGCGCGCTATGTTGGAGCAAGAGTCCTCGAGTTCTGATTCGTCAGACTCAGACTCTTCAGATTCAGATTCGAGCTCCTCTGACTCTGACTCTTCGGACTCAGACTCAGATTCGGGTGATTCTCGACACGGCGCTTCCCGACGACGGAGACCTAGTCGCAGTCCTCCGAGACGCCGACGGTCTCTTTCACGTGATTCTGGAGATTCCAGGACACCACCCACTCGAGGCCGTAGCATCTCTCGTACTCCACCTCCACCTCGTCGTAGACGCGATGATTCCCTTTCTCGAAGCCCCCGACCTCGCGAAGCTGGATCTAGTAGAGGCACTGGTAGGGATGGCAGACGGGATTCGTACGGAGGCCGTTCACCGCCGCCACATATGTCCGGCGGTCGACGTAGGTCTTCGCCTCCTCGCATGAAACCCAGTCGACGTGATTCACCTTCGCTCTCGCGGTCGCGTTCACCTCCTCCGCGATCACGCTATGCCGATCGAGCAAGACCGGACTCGAGGTCCAGGTCACCGCCCCGTAATGCTTATGGAAGAGACCGAGATGCGCGACGGTCGAGATCCCGATCCCCACCTCGTAAAGGGAGAGATGACCGCGATAGCCGTAGGCGGAGGGATGAGTCCATGGATGTGGACAGGCGGAGGTCGCCGCCTAGACGCGATAGGGATTATGGGTACGATCGCCGGAGGTAGCTGAAGGCTAATAATCATTAGGATCCTGGATCAGGTCTTATGGTCGCTGCTGTCTGTAATCTTGCTAAGTGCCTGCTAAGTGTGTCATGAATCTGTACTTCGTATTATTTGAATGTTTCATTTCAGCGGAAGAATTTTTGAAAATAAATGTGTTTTGTGGAGCCCAAAGCCGGTCAGCGAAATTGTGTCTCGACGGAGAGAAACATGTACAGTGATCAGCATTCAAGTTGTTGCTTTGTACAGGGTGTTGTTCATTTGCAACTTTTGATTTGGTGGATCGAGTTCTCTGACTGTTCTCTTTGCATGTATTTCGCCCCTCGATCGGTTATGTTGAGCGCATAATCATTGCCGACAGCGTTGTCCCGGTGGACGAATGTAATACAAGCCAAGGACATCTGAGGCGCGTTTGAATGCGACGCGTCACGCGTATCGCGACCCTAGCTTGGATACCAATAATCGGCGCGTCCCGGACTTAAGATCTGAATGGGTAACTCATTGATATTGCACCAGTGATACCATGGCAACGCACAATGATAAAACAAGTGTTTTCTTTCCGGCGTATGTACCATATCTTCTACTCTTTTCACCATCTTTTCACCGCGTCACCTTCTACTCTAACGATCTTTACTCATATAAACACTTATTATGCCTGACGGTCACGCTGACGGTAGTCTTAATTTTGTGGCTACGTGAGTACATCGAGTGCTGATACCATGTCCAATTCTTATTGATATGCTATAGACGCCATGGTTGGACCAGAAATATTAACTTACCTCCCGAAGAAGTCAGTACAATGACCTATGCAACACTCGAGTCTATCCTCGAGCTCAACACACTTAAACTTCGCTCCATGTCTCTGCGTATTTTTGTGGAGCATCCTGCGAACTCCGGCACTTACTGCAGGATCCGTCCTTGGAAGGAGGACGGCTCGCTGCAAAGCGTTCTGCTCAAAGCGTTCTTTGAGGAGCGCATGAACAGCGGTATCACTACCGTATTAGATATCCGAGATGGGCACGACCGCGAAGATGCCGCTGTGGGTGAAGGAAAGGAGGGAGCAGGTGCAAAGGAGTGGCTCAAAGCGCACACTTTGACAAAAGCCAGACTTAGCCATATAGATGAGGTATCCGAAGTAGCATCCGAAGTGCGTTTAATTTTCCTCCTTCGTGCAGAATCGACAGAGGATGTTGACCCGCGTGACAGGACGGTACCGTGAAGACAACCGGAGGCGGCTTGTTGGCGGCGTTCGGATTTGGTAGAGCTCCAGTTCCCCCTCCCAAAGCCGAGGAAGATACCCCCAACACCACGATTGACACTGAGACTGATGTGCCACCTCCGGTTCCCGAGAAACAGGAAGAAGACATTCTGCGCGAGGCAAGTTACTTCGGTTCTACGAGTTCATCATTTCAAAAAAGCTGACCATCTGCTTACAGCGTGGCTGGATGCCTCCCATTATTCGTAGGCTGACAGCTCGCCACCCTAATGGTCGCTCCACAATCCGGAAGAATAAGGGAAAGGAGCGAGAGGTCGAAGTTTCCGAAGAAGTAGACATCACCGCGGAGGGTGATGGCGAGGAAATCGAAATTCCAGATGGAGAAGAGGCCAATGGAGGCGCCAGACCGGAGAAAAACGTGAGTGTAACTACTTATGCCTTCGTTAAACCTTGCTGACATGGTTTCTGGGCTTAGGGTCGGTGGCGTAAGGTGCTCCGGAATGTTAGTAACGATTCGCCAAACGCATTCCTTGGTAATAGGAAACACAAGAAAGAGAAGGAGAGGTCCGGGGTAGAAATCGTAAAAACTCCTTCAGACGCTCTTAAGCCTGCCAACTCAGCGGAAGAAAGCAAAGCCTCCGGATCAAGCGCTACCTGATCTCCAAAAAATGTAACGATATCATGACCTGATGTCAGATGATCCTTTCATCGAACTCCTCTCATTACGCGTTCTCTATCCTAGTCTACTCATTTTAAATTCTCCTCTCGTATTCTATCATGAACTGTATTTGATCTATTCTCTGGGCTAATTATTGTATTTCTTGCACGTCTGTACGTGTATCACCATCTTCAGTGGTCATATGCACTACTTCCATTTCTACCAGCTACACTACTTTCCTTCGGGTTTTTGGCTTACAATCATACAGGATACCTCCCTTCTTCCCGTGAACTGCGAGCACTTGCTTCCGCTTTCTCGTTACAAAAACATTAAGCACATCTATCGACTCAGTAATCATGTAGATCGAGCAGTGCATCTAACCCCAAGTCCTGCAGTTTTCCCATCTCCTCTTCAGTCCGACCCATAGGGTGTGAATACGTTGGCCGCGAAGGTTTGATGACCAAGTACAAGAATACGAATGACTTTGCCAACAGTTGTAAATGAAGTCGCCACACTTCTCACTTTTAGTAAAGTGGAAGCCCTAGCCGAGTCTGGAGTGCATCCGGAGTACATCGTCAAGTCTTGAGCTTCACACAAGGTAGAGCTTTAATTCACGAGATGTCAGATTCAGTAGCAAGGATTGAGCAAGGAAGCAAGTGCCACGGCTGTGACAGAACTGTGACCTTCTGTGACAGGCTGTGACAGGCTGTGACCATTACTGTTGGCAGTGTGACAGACGCGTTGAAGAGAACACGATCTCTGTATTCAAATTGTATTATCCATTCAAGTTTCATGTCAGCTAGACTGTAATTCAAAGCTCCGTCATCATTGACTTTACTCTACTCTATTTCTCTCTAAGTCATGTCAAAACCAGGCCCAACAAAGCTTCTTCTCCGAGTCCCTGCCGCAGCCAAAAATTCACCTTCACCCGCGCCTTCTGCATCTGTGGATCCTGAACCGGAAACAGAGACGGATGATGATAATAAAGCGGAACAGGACAGAACTGCATCTGACCATGGTGACGCGGAAGGAGAGGGTAGTATGGCTGTTGACGAGGTGGAAAATGCACCAGCTGCACCAGCTGCACCAGCATTTCCAATAAAACGAGGTCGAGGTCGTCCGAGGGGAAGTGGTCGTGCAGCCCAAGCTCTCGCTGCGAGTGGATCTACCCCTAGCACTCCGGGGTCAAGTACCCCAAGGGGACGTGGTCGAGGGAGAGGAAGAGGCCGTGGCCGTGGCCGCGGGCGGGGAGCCGGCTCTTTGACTATTCGGCTACCTAAACGTGAAGGAGAAGGCGAAGAAACGGAGGCAGATGAGGAGGGTGAAGAGGGGGAAGTTCCGGATACGGATGATATGAACTTAAGGAGCGAAGAAGATGGAGAAGCAAAGAGGGCACCCGTTGGAGGTGGAAGGCCATTCAGGAAGATTCAAGGGAAGGTGTATGTTATCGACGGCGACGAGTTCATCACGGACGATGGTCCTAAGGGAGATGAAAAGATCGATAAGTGGGGCAACTTGCTTGGAGGTATGTCCACTGCTTTGTTTTTTCTTGTTTCCTGAGTTTGAGATGACTTTTTAGGACGAAAATTCAAGGCTCAAACGTTTGCGCTGCCCAACAGGCACCCAGAACGACAATATATGCTCGCAATTGAAGCCGCACGCACTTCAGGTTTCCGAGACTCATTGTACTACTTCCGACGCAATCCTCTGGCGTTCAAACTTAATGCTACACAGCCAGAGAAAGATTATCTCATTAGTGAAGGCAAGCTTGGCTCACACCTTAGAACACGAAGTGTCACTCTCATCACGGCTCGGAGTGCATTCAAGTTACACGGAAGCAAAATGGTTATAGGTGAGCCACCCCTTTGAACTGTATTCCCTCAAAATAACAACGCTAATTGACGGCAAGATGGAAGATGGGTGACAGACGACTACTACGAAGAAAAAGTTCTCGCAGAAATTTCTGAGCTTGGCCTCAAGGCAGGCGATCCTGTCGGTGACCTTGCAGATCCCAACGCCGGTGCCACCAATGACTCTAGTAATGCCGCCAACGCAGACAGGTCTTCCCAAGCTGCCGGTGGAGGCGCAGGCGAACGGGGCGGGGATAGAGGTGGTGGAGGTGGGATCTATCGTGCAGGCGGCCCCACGACCATCTTTGGAGCAAGTGGTTGGGGTCCGTTCAGCGACGGCCCATTAAATGCGGTTCGGAAAAGTCTTTTGAGCAGGGACGGTGTAACAGAGGAGAACTGGATGTGGATGATGGCAACGAGAGTTTTGGACGCAGGACAAGAGTGGAAACGCTGGCGGGGGGACAATGTTAAGGCTGCTGGAGGTGTAGGACCTGAGGGAATTGCGAATGTGGCCAACGCGACGTGGGATATAAACAATGGTTTCGGGGTTCACGTTAATGGAGATACAAAAGGCAAAGGGAGGGCGGAAGGTGAAGACGAGGGTGCTGACGTTGCCGATAACTCCCAGAAGCAGAAGAAACGGAAAGTAACATTCGGAGACGAGGGTTTGCCTCTCGGAATATATGAGCCGCATACCGGCAGTGTCTACTGTAGGTTTTTTCTTGCTTTACTTTGTTGGCTATTCTTACAGTTTGTTTTAGACCGCGACGATACTCAGCCTACTCGAAGTAGGCTGGAGCTCCTTCCAGATTCTTCTACGAAGCGCCGCGCGCTAGGCGGCACAAAAACAGGCAACGGTGCTTGGGGCATCGCTTGGATCGATACAGTGATGGAGCTGCCGACGCCAGCGGAATTAGAAGGGTCCGGGAGAGAGGAGAGGGAAGAGCTTTTAAGACAAGCTGCTTCGGACCCGAACAGTTTCGAGAGGATGGGAAGTGTCGCGATGACTGATGTAACTTAATTGCACGACTATTGCATTGCTTGCTTTCTGACAACACTCCGCGCAGAACACATAAACCCTTTGTTCAATAACACTGGCTCAAACACAGGTGTACAACGAAGACCAAGACTTGGAGCAGATCTTAAATCCCTAATCAACATTTAAAACATAACAAGTCCATTAAACCGATTGAACTGTAGACAGCTCTGGTATCTATTGAGCTAGTATTAGAATTAGTTTGAGCCGAGAAGACGAACACTCACTGTACCGCACCTATATTTCTACGCTTGTCTGATTTTTTTCATCCTCTTCCAAGCTGCGGCAGTGCCTCCAGCGCTTCCTCCACCTACACGGCCTTCTAGGACCTCGCTACCATGGATTGCGGTCAAAAAAATAAGCCAACAAAACAAGCAAAATTGAGACGTACGGTTCGCGCTTCGCTTCTTCAGGGCCAGCTGCGACGAGTACGATCGACATCATAATCAATGTCAAAGCTAGCAAAACCTGGGTTATAGACTTCATCTTTTATTAGCTGAGGTGGGGCTCCTATCGGAAGTGGGGATGAAGCTCCTTGGGAGGTTGGAGAGGGCCTTTTTGTATGAAAAACTTGGTGCACTGGAACTTTCCGAGAATACAAACCGGAGCACAAGGTCCAGGACTTTACATCATTACAACACTGCCATAAGCGATTGCACGGACTCGGGATGGACTAGTAAGATAGATGCACGTCGTCTCTAAAATTAGAGAGGTCAACGCTTTTTGTTCATGGATTTCACTACTCGGGGATGAGGCATCCAGCTGCCAATAGAAAACCTAGCAGTATTGATTCGAAGCGATAACTGCCAGGCTCGAAAGCGGAATCGGTACATGATAATTTGTGCGGCATGCTCCAACGCAGTACAGCCGGTTGCCTAGTAGAGTCTGTCCCTGAGCGTTGGTCGTATGTATGAACTCGAACTTATGGACTGCCGTGCCGATGCTAGAAGATGCTAGATACTTACGTCAGTGCCTGAACTTGAATACAGTTGAACAAGGAAACACTTATACATACATCAGTCGCCGAGTCACGGTGAGGACTCGCCTCGGCTTGAGAGAGCGACCGAAAAGACAAAGACACGTCCAAAGAAACATTCATTCACGAATCACGGCTGCGGTCCAGGAGGCTTGTATTGTAGTTTTGTGCTACAACATCGCCATGACGGTGATACAGTAAGCAAATCACAGATCGTTATACCGAATACGTACCAAGTAAGTAACGTCCATGGGTTATGCTCACCGAAGAGCCCACGCTAGCAGATGGTTGCATCTCATCTATGATGAGATGCGAATGCAGTAGCGGGAGCGAATAAGTACATCTCCTGCCACATCATTCGTGTGCCGGCTGGTAGCGCGTACAGTGTAAGAAATGACTTGAACCAAATAATCGTTCCTAAGTAGAGATTGTCAGATCCAGTCGAGACGAAGTTTTGTAGCCCACACTCAGAGTAAGAGATGGAGACACTGACATTCCAGCTGTCCGAGTCTTGCTTGGAGCAGTGATGTTTCCTGCACGAAGATCATAATCAGTATGTAGATAGATAGATGGAGTACCATTACTGCGGTCAGAAGCTCCCGTGCAGTGCTCAGTAAATTGGACAAGGTTGCTGCTCGGAGCAGCGGGAACTAGTACTGGTACTGATGGACAACGCCATTCAGAAACTCATTGATTTGGGTGTGACAGAGCAGAATGGTGTGAAAAAGTTACAGGTGCTTCGACTCGGAACATCCGAGTCCATGGTACAACTAGAATGGCTGATCACAGGTCTATTACAAACTTTAAAGTAAAAAGGTCCCAAGGAATATCTTCGATACGAGGCAGCTTACTTGTTCATTCTATCCATTCGGCTACACCTTCATCACATAGGCTCGTCATCATATTCATCATCTTCGTCTTGTTCCGAAAGAGCCTCCTTGCCATCACGTCCACGGTCTTCCATATCTTCGTCTTGGTCCAGAGGCGCCTCCATATCTTCATCGACCATATCTTCGTCTTCATCAACGCGAACCGTACACCTTTGAGCTGGAAGAGCGTATTTTCTCCCCAATGCATCAGATTTGACCCATCCATAAGAGTTGTCGCCTGATAGAAAGAGTGGCTTCAGACTCAAGACCGAAGGGATTGTTTCTTCGCGTGAATGATCGTGAAGGAGCTGGCTAAGATGCAGCAGTTGCTTGTACTGAACCTCCTCGTCCTTACGGATGACCGAATACGTCTTGTAAGTGCACCCAACAAGATGAATAAAGTATTTAGGGTGAGCACTAGGGCGTGGGGGCCTTGTTACCGGTAGGCTTTGGGAATTGACCTTTGGATCGATGAGTTGCTCGGGAAGGTCTTGTATGCCTAAATCCATGACGAGAGTGATGTAGGGATGATCACAGGCTCTATCATCATCCTTGAAAAAGTTGATGAGGGGATGCTTATCAACGTCAATGGATACAATAGGCCTTTCACGACACTTTACTTGAACAAAGATTGCCGACATGTTTTCTGGTCCAACAACACTTCCGCCATCGAGTAGAACAGGTATGAGTAGATCAACGTAGGCCTGGTTATCCTGGCAGATAAACGCCATACCACGAGCGAATGCTGCGAAGAGTGCGTCCCTGTGAAATACGTGGTCGTCACCAGCCTTGACGAAGTGTGTCCATCGGACCCAAGACCTCTCAAAGACATTCTGGAATGTGCCACCCGAGGCGCAACTTGGCGGCGCCTGCAAGATTTGTTGTGCGACGTTGCTTGGAACCAACTGATTGATGAATTCGACGAGTGGGCAACCAGAACTGAAGAGAAACCAGATATTGAGGTGAGTCTTTTTAATGGCACGATCATAGGCCATTGTAAGGAGCATTCGAGCAACTATTTCTCCCCGCTGATCCCAATTGAGCAAGCCACTTTTCATCCCTTTCGATATACAATGAAGGATGGGATTTCCGGTGTCTGTGGATTGCCAATAATTCATCTGTTGCGCTGCGGCCTACAAGAACAGTCAATACAATCACAAGTACATGGGGATGAACTTGCCTCAGCTAAAATTGGTTCGCTGGAATAACCTGAGTGGAAGTATTGTCGATGGGTAGGCATAGCATACATGACACGCATGTGACTCGCGACAAGAGACTGAGTCACTTTCACTTCATGGTGTGGCTCGTATTGTATGCAAAGGCGTACGTCGACGACGGCCAACAGTCCGAGGCCAATCTCTCCGTCTGCCCTGACAAACGGTCGCTCAATAACCGAGCTGGCGATGAGCTTGCCGCGAACCATACTAATGATCGCGTGGCCGTTTAGGCCATGTTCCAAAAGACTCCAATACCTAAATACAGATATCAGTACTATGTGGAAGTATGGAGACAGATACAAACTTACAATGGTCGTCCAAACTTTGCCATGAGTGTGATATCTGCGAATTCTTCTCGCATATGTTTGCCTGGCTCCACACACAGGCCCTCCGCACAATCAAAGGGGGTTTCAATGATAAGTGCCTGGTGACCTTGACTGGCAATAGTATGTGCGGATTTAGGCGTCATAAAAAGCCGCGCAAAATGAGGGACAGGAGATGTCGGTGTAGTGCGAGCACAATTTATGGAGGTCGACAGGAATAATACAAAAAGCGGATGCTCCACGTATTCGCTCAAGATTGAGAGAAGAATGTCGTAAAGACTTTCTTTAGAGTCTTTGGTTTTTCTTCCGGTCAGCTCGTGGGCTTCATCGAAGTACACGAGAAGGCGCACATTCTTGAGGCAAGCCGGCATGGTTTTGAAGAGAGTGTCTAGTACCGCCACACATTCTTCAGTCACCGCTGCTTCATCTGGTTCTCCTTTCGCATACCCTTTCGCATACTCTGTTGCATGCGTCTGTGACATTATATGGGAATTACTGCTCAAGCTAACTAATTTCAAGAAAAACTCACATCCGCTTCCTTGCATATCTTTTCATACAGGATATCTCCTTCCTGTTCAAGATATAAGCTCCATGCTTTGGCTACGTCTTCCTCCTTCTCCTCGCTAAGCTTCGTCTTTTGATCCTCGAAGAACCCTAAAACACGCCGAAACAGTATCGCAAAGAACGCATGATAGCGTACCCGGACAACTTGCTCCTTTGCGCTTTCTGCCAAGAAAAAATCGCGAACATCTGTATCGGGTGGCGGATATGCCAAAACTAATAATCGAAATCAGCACCCCGTTCGACACAATTGAATATGAGCTGACCTGCTGAATCCTTATCTGCGCGCAGATTGAATGGAACGGTAACGAGTAGAGAAGCTACCTCCTTGACCATCCGGGACTTGCCCGTTCCAGAGCTCTGAATGATAAAAGCAGTATTAGGGTAGTCTTCCTTAGAAGGAGTACCATCCCCTTGCATTTTATCGATGATACTACGTAGCTGCTTATGATATGAGCCGACATAAGGCTTTTTCCAAGAGTTTTTTAGAGCTACAATGCGACTTTCGTAGTGAGGAACCATGAATCTGCCTGAATGCAGAGACACTCACCTTCCTCTGTAACATTGAAAGAAGCACATAATGAGTTAGCACCAGTGGGTTAAAGGAGTCTGGCAAATCTTACTTGTTGTGTCAGCATATGTGATTGGATTGGAACCACTACCATCCATACTATGACTGAGGCTGACTTGGACTCCAGTGGTGCAGGTTGATGCAAAAATGCTTGAAGACATGAGCCACATGAATCTAGAAGTAGATACATGACATACCCACATTTATGATCATATTGAAGTCTTGTTTTCTCCACACTTCCTGCAGTGCATATTCAATGTGATTGTGAGTGGTGAAGTTGGCTTTTCCAAACATTTTCATTGAGTCCTTCAATGAATGCCAGGAGAGGTGACAGATGTTTTTTTCTGGTCTTCGAGTGAGGAAGCCAATGAGGAAATGAAAGACCTCCTCAAGTACCTTCTCCTCAAGTGGCTCCTCAGAGCACCACAATGTTGGAAAACATGTGAAAAATGCTCCAGCTTAACTGCTATTCCAGGCTTCAGAGACAATATCTTCAGCCTGCTCAAGAGCAGTATGAGAAGAATCCTTGCTAGTAGAGGAGTTCAACATGGTCCAGAGAGTCGATTTCTCACCCCTCTTCAACTCCCCCATTTGCCACTGTTAGGGCAGACAAACAGGAACAAACAACCTTTGCAGAAGATCTGTCACAGTTGATCTGAGAAATGCTACTCCTTGCTCTCAACTCTCTCAAGTTAATGTTGTTAAACCCTTCTCCACATATTCCTACATCTGCAGCCTTTGCTCCTCCACCTTTACATTCCATGCCCATGACCACAACCTGTCACCAGACAACAGCAACCAAAACATGCAAGAACAACACTCCTGAGACATTGATTCCTCTTGACACTCCTGCTCAGTCTGGCAAGTACCTCGCACCATCTGCCACTTCACACAAGGAGACTTCAGCCATTTTAGCCAAGAAGTGGTCAGGATCTCAGATATTCAACAAGGAGGACAAGCTGGCAGCTGATGGATGTGTTGCTGCCCAGTGCAAGTGAGAGTGATTAATCTGACCACATCTTTTGAGACAGCACTGCAGTTTTCCACTATTAAAGAGTTGCAGGCCACAAAAGAATCTGAGAAAGAGCCAGGCCTGCTGAACTCTGAAGAGCTCTACACTATCTCTCTAAGAGTGGTTTGATGGGCCAGTAGATATTGAGGATGAAGCTGGGACAGCTTGCAATGCTTCTTCATCTTACTCTTTGGCTGATACATCATTCAAGGTGAGCCCTTGTACTAGTGCTACTATGTAATTGTAGCTTATCCAATGCCCTCAGATAACAATACTAGCACTTCCCTGGTTATGTACCTAGTCTTTAGATCTGCTGCCTCCTCATCAAGCTTCCTTCTATTTCCTTCCTGATGTCCTGAACTACACCAAGTTTGTGTTAGCAACTCTGGCTCAGCTAGTTCCTGATTTGACTTGAGATCTTGATGAACTGGCTGTTGAAAGACAGGTACTTGCTGGAATAAATGATGATTTAGAGATGATCTTCATTGAAGTCACCAAACAGAAGATTCAGAAGCAAATTGCTAAGGAGTCTGCTCTTGATACACCTACTCTTTGGGATACAATTGAGAAGGCGCAGTGTGATCATCATCAACTTGAAGCATGGTTCGCTTTGCATGAACAGCAAGGAAAGGTCAAAGCAGCTGCAGCTTCCTAGCCAGTCATCTCAGATGTGCCTGAGGAGTTTCTCACCAAGAAATCTACTTCAAGTCTCCTGAGACCAGCACCAGAAATGCTCCCCTCCCCTCCCTCTACTACTTCAAAGTCCAATAGAAATCAGAACTCCTGCTCTACACCTAGACAACAATGCAATATCAACCCACCTCCACCATGCACCTCTACCTACTACTATTATCAGGCTGCTTCTGGCCTACCAGTCTACTTTCATTCCCTAGATATCAAGATCTTACTTTTGCACTTCAGCAAGTATGCTTCTTTTCCTGACAGTATTACCATACATATTGATGTGTTCTTGGAGGGCACTGTAAATGACAACCTGCACAAGTGGCGCAAGTATCTGACTCACATGCTAGAAGGTGCAGATGTTGTTTTTATTGAGGCTAATTGCAAGGTGTTGTTGGAGTTGAGGGTCTCAGAAGCTTCAAAGGTGCTTTGAAGATGCATAAAGGATGGAGGAAGGAAAAGAGCAAGAAGGTTGATCATGCTAAGGCACAGGGGAGGAAAAGGAGAGGGAGAGGAGGGAGTATGTTGAGCAGATTTCAAGGGACTCTCCAGCAGCTCTAAGCATAATGATGTCTCCTGAGCCAGTAGTTGTCATAGAGCCAGAGGAAGTTATGAATCTTATAATGCTGATTACTCCTCAGCAAGCAACTGGAGTATGGGATTAGGCTAGTTTTGCATCTGCAGTTTAGGGCAACTCCAATCCTTATTTTCCATATTTCAGTCTTACAAAATATATTTCTGAGTACAACATCAGGAAAAGTACTCTAGACCTAAGGTAACTCTTAGGTCTTCTAGGTCACCAAGATTAGAGCCCTGTAATTTTAGTGACTTAGGTCACTTCAGGTCATAACATTGGTGACTCTAAAGTGACTTGGAAGACCTGGGAGACCTAAGAGACCTAGGAGACCTGAAGCAACCTGAAGTCATCCTTAGTAGATAAACTGAGGTCAAGTATCTGTAACCTTGAGGTGACCTGAAGTGAGAGATCAATAAATTTGATTAAATGCATTAGATTGGACTGCTTATGTAATCAGAAAAAGCTCATCCAATAGACTTAGAATGTAATGGTTTGTATTGAAAACACATATAATGTATACAAGAATCTAATCAGAACATAGAAAAATCAATAGTTCATTAGATTGGGCTGCTTATGTAATTATAAAAACTCATCCATTAGATTCAGAATGTAATAGTTTGTATTGAAAATATATACAATGTATATAAGAATCTAATCAGAACATATAGATTTGACCAAGCTCAAATACTACTTAGCTTAGAGTGACTTTAGATAGTCTGTTATGACTATTATAGATGGCCACTTGGCTCAGTTGGATTTGTGTCTACTGTTAGTTGCAGATTTCAAAGTCACAAGATCAGTAGTTCAATCCCTGATAGTTGCAKTTATTAAATTTATATGTTTCATAGATATATTGGACTATTAAGTAAATATATAGATTTCATAGTTGTTGTAATACTAATGATATACAGTCTTCACTAGTTGTGATTACATATAAGAAAGTGAGTAGTGAGTATCTGAGAATATGTTTTT